>OVBE01006464.1:0-19852 GCA_900406425.1 Iberis pinnata | reverse complement strand
CCTGGCCTGACACACGCGAATGCTCGATTTGTCTCGGCACACTTGGCCGAGGCACCCCAATCTTTCCACTTTGGGATTTTCAACCGTTTAAGCTTTTTTATGCCTTTTGTCTATTTAAATGTAATGTGTTGAACCTATTTTGAATTAAGGAGAAATAAAACTCCATTTTCTTATCTCTTAGCTCGCATTTTCTCTCTTTCTCCTTCATGATTCTTCATGATTCTTGATCTTATACTCTTGAATTTCAACATAGAGATGCCAAATGCTACAAGTGTCATGGAATAGGCCATTATGCTTATGAATGTACTAACAAGAAAGTTATGGTGCTGCTGGAGAATGGTGATGATGTGATCCTAGGTATGAGGATCAAGTCCCTGGATGCTTCTCCAATGGTTGTAAGGGTGATGAAACGAAAATGGGATGAATGATACTTCTAAGAGTTGCGGAATGACTCTTAGACTATCTGGATTTCACTTGTTATGTAGAAACAAGTTCCGAACATAAACAAGACCAAAATGATCAAACAAGATTCAAGAGAATTTTATAGGGTTTTTAGAAAGGTGTTTGATGATTTTATTCATGATTTTCTTCCATAATATATAGGCAATAAGGCTGTACATGCACAACTTCTTGGAAATACACAAAACATTTAAAATAAAAGACTCCCATGCAAGTTTAAATTGTGTCTTAACTTTAAAAACGGAAATAAGATAAAAATGGCTAGAAATGGGCTTAATTATCATCAAGAGGCTCTTGTATAAGTGTTGTGAACAAGCCTCATTAAAAACCTTGTTTGGAAAACCGAATGGGACAAAACCAAACCAAGGACAAGAGTGCAAACCACAACATCTCTCTTGATGAATATCTAGGCAGCTTGTATCACAACCAATGTGATTGTATTAGCACACACTAGAATGCCCGAGATATTATAAAGAAGTGGTTGAAGTGTAGCTTCAAGTCCAAGACTTTTATTCTCTTTTCCTCTCCTCTTGATACTTGTCCTAATGCTCCAGAAAGTTGTTTAGCCTTTGATCTTGTAATTATTCCAGATTGAAACTTCAATGTCTCCTTATCTACAAGTTTATCCTTATCTTCAATCTCATAAACTCCTTGATCTAAAGCTTCTTCCTTAAGTTCTAGTTTAGTGTCGCTCAGGATCATATCATCCTCTCCCACTTCAAAAAGATTTGTCCTCAAATCTGATTTACCTGCAAAATAAAGGACATAATAAGTAATATGTTAGGAGATATGATCACACTTATATGTGAGCTCATATGGATAGGCAATGTCTTTGATGACCCTTGTCCTCTTGATTAATCCATTAAGTACTTTCGAACTATCTAATAATGCAGTGCCTTCTTCTTCTTGTGGCTAATTGAAGCTCATGTCTAAAGTCTTCAAGTTTTCTCTCCATAAGTTTTTTTCTTATATCTTCCAGACTTGTTTCCTTGCAAGATTCACAAACAAATAGCAAGTAATCACTCTTCTATTTAATCATACATAAAATCAGAGAAGTGCATAAACATTATGGGTTCTATTTGTTACTTAAACATTCAGCAATTTGAATAGAATATCAGACAGTTTTTTTTTAACACATGAAACAAACAAGTTCCCACAGAAGGTGATTGGTCATATTAAGGCTTGAAAAACATGGGTACACTTCAAAGAACATATTCAAAATTCATATTATGTTCCATACTTAAACAATACACTTCTTCCAATGATTTAAGGCCTAATTCATGACTATAACACTCAAACAAACCAACTTAAGCAAAATTTCAAGCAAAATTCGTAGGTAAACTATGAACTGAAGAATCAAAAATGAATTTTGAAGGATTAAGGATAATGGCATAAATAAGCTCAAAATGACTAAGTTTAAGTAAAGGAATGTGTCATCGGTTTGGGTGATGATCTGGATCAGTCTTTGGGCAATGTAACTCCACAAGAATATTATCTTGATGATCCAAGGGGGTGCTGGAATTGGTCTTGCCAATTTGGACATATTACTAGCTGGCCAAGCTATTGGTGTTGCCCTATCTTCATGTATAGGTTGTCCAAATCCATCTCCACTTCTAATATGGTTCAAAAGGTATGAGATTTGACAAATCTCTTCAAAAGTATCCTCTAATGGCTTCCGAAACTCTCATGGTCGCCTAACAAATGTTTGGAGTTGTCTAAGTATGGAAAAATCCATATAAGACATGTTTATTGCGCTTTGAGTTTGAATTGCGGTTCCGCTTAGCTCCAAACTTATCTTGAATTGAAACAAGACTTGAAGCACAAATTGTTGAGTTGAGAACGTATTCGAATTCTGGTTTGAAGCTTTCAAATTCAGCTTACTCCTTAGCTCTCCATTAGCTAACCAATTAACTTTAGGGTCTTGTGGTTTAGGCATGGATCTCATGTCTTGTCTATTACACCATCCTTGTTTTAGTTCCATCCTCATAATGCTATAACTTGTACCAAAAGATAGCAAGTTAGTTTCATCTCTCTTTTGAAGGGTTATGAACTTATCTCGATGAGGTGGAGGTTTGGTATGACATGATGCATCAGATGTATATTCTTTAATTAGACAAGATACAATCAATCCTTTCCAAGGCTGCTGTTTCATAACTCCTATCCATGGTTGTAGGCTATTGCTCCTGAAAAACAGAAAATCATTAAGATAAAATATTTCTTTATGGTCCGAAATCAGGTTGTTTTTGTTGCAGCTTTGGTCTACAACATCTTGATGCTTGTTTTCCTTGAATGGCTTGGGAACATTAGCATTTTCTCTTGGATTTGAATTCAGAACCTCAAGCAACCATATCTTGTTATTGTTTTTGGATCCCCATGGTGTCGAATCGCCGAAAATGAAGTCCACATATTCTAGCCTTTTTTGAATGGCTTTCTCCTCTTGGGAAGAAGATTTTGATTCAAATTTCGATTTCCTTGGGCTAGCTTCAGCTTCCTCTACTATGTTTATTACTTGACCATCAGGTACCAAGAAAATTTCTTCTTTTTCATGATCTGAAACTTGTTTAAATGTTTTGGCAGTAGAGACATGTGCACAAGTATTAGCACAATGAAAAGTAGAGATAATAGGAAAAGAGGTAACCATATATTCAGTTTGAACAAGTTTAAGGCTTGTTTGGTTTTCCTTCAAATAAACTTGGTCCTTTGCACCTTCTTTCTGATCCACTTCTTTAACCAAATGATTTTGTGAATCTAGCCATTGAGAAACAATGTCAATTGACCTCTGTTGCTTCTCCAATCGTTTGTTGCTACTCTTTGACTTGTAGGAAGGTGTTTCCTTAAGTTCAGAAATGCTCATTCCACTTGGTTTATTCTTGTAATTTAATCTTTGATAGAGTTCATGCTTAAGTGCATCTAGTTGTGTGTTAATCTTATGATCCATTCTTGCTGTGCAGCCTGTTATAAATTTCTGATCCATGGGACTAAGTATGCTCATTTTGTCCTCAAAGGCTGCCATTTTCCCTAAAACAAATTCAACAAAGAAGTCACCAGCAACTTGTCCTTACAAAGACATAAATTAAAAACACAACAGATTAATATGTTCTAATATGAAAACTCAATGATCACAATCCTTGGATATATAAACCAATATAAAATTAGCTTCAAACAATAGAACTCAAATGATCAAAACATATTCTGATTTAAGAAAAACAGAATGCAAATATAATAATATGCAGACAGAATGTGTTCTTTAAGTAAAACAAAATTTAACCCCTAAAAAAAAAATAGTTCTCTTCTTAGATCCACTAAACAACAACTCTAGATGATTATGCAACCGTTTGGAATTGATCTAAGCAGAATTCAATGGAAGATGATGAGTCAAAAGCAGTTTCTACATTCATTCAATTATGACCTTCAAACAACTCAAAATTCCAGCAAATTGATCACGTCATATATGCAACAAACTGATTATGATCCCTATTAAAACACTCACCAATTGTGAATCAATCTATCCAAAAATCAGATTGCAACAGTTAATAGAATATGAATAGACAGAAACAGATTAACATAAAAGAACAGAACAGTTTGTGTATCTAACATGTCCAAAGTGAATTCATCTTCAAATCTTCTTAAAATATTTGGTTAAAACTCCTAATCATGCTTATAATCATTCAACAAATCAGTCTAGCAATGCTCTAAACACAAACAGATTCAATAGAAGATGAACAGTCAAAACAAAGTGCTCATGAACATATTCGTTTTCCGTCAACAACAGATCAAAACTTATTGAATAATGGCACGAAATCTACTTTTATTTCTCTTAATAAAAGCCTTAAGCATCATATAATTCAAATTCGTGATGATCTAAGTACATAGAATTTTAACAGACAAATCAGAATATGATTAGTCAAAACCTGCAGAAACAGAAAAATACAACCTTTTGATGGAGATTAGCTTTGATACCACTTGATGTGATCCTAGTTGTGAGGATCAAGTCCCTGAATGCTTCTCCAATGGTTGTAAGGGTGATGAAACGAAAATGGGATGAATGATTCTTCTAAGAGCTGCGGAATGACTCTTAGACTATCTGGATTTGGCTTGTTATGTAGAAACAAGTTCTAAACATAAACAAGGCCAAAATGAAAGTTTTTGAGAGATTATCTCGTGAGATTAGTGAAGATAAGAAGATACTTGAGTATGGAGATTGATAGTAACCGAGAAAATAAGAGAATGACAGAGATTGAGTATAAGAGTATAAGAGAGACTAAGAGAGTTTGAGAGAATGGTGAAGAGGGATTTTCTCCCCTTGATTTAGAAATGCGGCGCTTACATCTTTTCAAATAGGGAATCCTATACAAACCTAGGATTTCCCTTAAAATAGTAAAGAAAAAGTTACAAGAGGTGAAAAGATCGCGTAAAAGGATAAAGCATGAAACCGCGTGTAAGGACTAGGTGGGGGACAATTTGACGCGTGCTATTCATGAACCTAGTCTGAAAAATGGACTCTCGGCCATTTTTCATGCTAGGGCGATTTTCCACCTACGACCATCTTCCTAATCCAAAAATGCCCAGGTAAACCAAGTTTGGTCAATAGACCATTGGTTAAGGCCGAGAGTTCCTTTTTACTAAGTTTCTCGATACCCATCATAGAATAATGCTCATCGTTGGCTTTGTTCTGCGCATCGTCTGCTTCTACCTGATTCCTGGTCCTAAGGCTCAATTCTCCGCATTGTCCAAACCCGATAACGAGCATTGTCCACTAGGCCCAGTGCCTTAAATACGCGCATGGTTCGATTGCTAGCGTCCCATGTTTTTGTCTTCCCATACACGCTGACTCGCCCGAATGCGTGTTTTCCTTTCCGGCTTGATAATTTGCGCATGGTCAGTCCATTTTGCGCATGGTCGCCGAGCCAGAACCCGACTTGGCCTAAAGATTTTCTTCTTTTCTTTCGATCTTCCTATGTCTTTTACGAGTCTTTCTCATTCTTGAACTGATTCTTAATCTTTTCTTGAGTCTTGGTCGATGATACCCAAAATTTAATACTCCCCCTCAAGCTCAAGTCGTGATGAATGGCTTGAACTTGGACCTGTGAAGACCAAGCCTCATTAAAACCTTTAGAGAGAAAACTACTTGGGATAAAACCCTCTAAAGGAAAAAGAGTACAAGGTTTCTAAGGACAGAGAAGCTTCTTCTTGACTGATGTTGGTTAATCCAACTTTAACACTCCCCCTCAATTTTGACTTTAATGAAAGGTTTTCGATTGGAACCATAGGGTTATACCTCATTAAAAACCTTAGTGAATAAAAACCACATGGGATAAAATTTTCACTTTGGGAAAAAGAGTGTAGACTCTATGGTTAGGGGATATTTAATTTGGCCAAGTCTTTTGAGAGGTTGAACATGGCTCCTTTTATTTTTTTCTTCCTTGAGTCTACTTCAGATAATTTCTAGAGAGACATAACTTCCTTTTGTAGCTCAAGTTCTTCTTTAGTTTGAGTTTCTTCATCTGATCTTGTATTAAGATGAATCCACTTGGAGACTATTCTTTTTAAATATGAGGTCCAGAATGTTCTCCTTTGTGTAACTCGCCTTCTTGGTTTGATCAGAGAATCCCTTAATAAAGTATAAATATACATTCTTCACTCCATATGAGAGATACTCGGTCAAAACTTAACCCATGGCTATAAAACTTCTTCAAGAGTCTTTCCCACTTCAAATAGCTCGAGTAAACTTGATTTGGTCGATAGTTCCTTGATTTTGGCCTAGTCTCCTCTTGTTTGACATTTCTTGATGGCTATCGAGGGTTATGCGCATGATTTCAACAAGAAATGAGTCTCCCTGCCTAATTGCGTCTAATAGATCTTTTCCTTCTTCTAGATCCTTTGTGACCTTATTAGGCACGTATAGATCTAATTTCACTGATTGACCGCTTGATTAGGCCGAGAGTCCCTTTGAATAACATCCCTTGGCCGTTCATGCGCATTGTTCTTCATGACCGTGCGCATACACGAGCCTAGTCCAGTTTCCCGCATGGTCTCCTAGGCCTGGCTTAATATGATGATGCACATGTCTTAGAATCCTGATTTTCTTGAACCTTGGCTCGGTTTCAAGAATATGGCTTGATAGCTTGGTCTTGCCAACTTGGCCCAGTTGCCCGATAATGTATTCTCAAAATATGTCTCGATGGCTCGATATAACAACTTGGCCCGATAGCTCGATGTTCTTCAAAAGCTTGGCATGATGGCTCGATCTTGAATACTTGGCCCGATAGCTCGACTTTGTTCTAAAAAATGGCTCGATGGCTCGCTGGCTTTCCTTTTCGCTCGATAGCTCGATGATCATGCAACTTGGCCAAATGGCTCAATGATGCACAAAAATGGCCCGATAGCTCTATGGAACATAATTTTCGGCCGAGATCTCTTCTTGATGCTTCTTTTGGCCGAATGGCTTTTCTTTTCTTCCTTTGAACAAGAACTATTCCGAGAATAATATTTGGAGGTCTCTTCCTAGAACTCTTCGAGACTTCATGAGTCTTCTTCTTTACCTTCTTGAGCCACCTTGCCTGAGACACCCTCTTTTGACTTGGCTTTGGCTCCCTAACGCATTTTCCCGATTTGTACTTGGCTTTTAGCTCCTTCTTGGGCTGATTTTTCTCGAGACATTACATCTTAATCGACACTTTAATCATGAGTGTTTTTCTTTTATCCCCCCCTTCATGGTTAAGGTGGAGAGTTATATCTACATTAATCAACAAAATTTGAAGTTACTGTGTGATGTTAATATTCATCAAATATGTTACATGGAATGAATTGCAAAGGGAAGAAACTTAGCAAGGAGAATATATTTCCTATTTGAGAATAACCCTTTTGCAAACAAATCATACAACTACGTAATTCAATTAAGCGTGATAAGTAAGAAGGAATCATATTAAGATTATGTAAGCCCATTAATAATGAAAGCCTAGAACTTTAATCCCTACACTTAGGACACAAGTAACCTTCATACACAAACTTCTTAAGATCTCACTAGACTGAAATTTAATCGACTCTAGCGCAATTTATGAGACACATGATTAATCATGCAAACGTCAATATTTAGCCAAGCAAACATAATAAAGGAATTAAACAACTCAAGAGAAGCCTTAACACATGCAAAGCTTAACATAAAGAAGACTTTGGGTTTAGAAGATGGTTTTTAGCCGTTTGATACACTTCGGCCAAATAGACCACTTAATGTGAGGTTAGTGAATGTTGATGAAACTCCCCCTCACTTTGAAGTTTCCTACACGGAGTTAAAATAAAATAGTTAGTCCTAGTTTATAAGACTTTCAGGAGAATAGGAGGATCATCATGGTCCACCGTGAAGTCATTATGTTAGGATTTCGGGTTCATCATGAGCCTTGCTCAAGACTCTCAATCCGCAACATAAAAATAAAAACAGATTTAAGATATTTTCAAAGTGTTTTTGATACATCAAAGACAAAATGAATTGTCATTTATTATCTTTTGTTCTCACACCTTAGAATTTTGAAACATTTCCAAGTATTTTGGATTCATCAAGAACCAAAGAGTTTAACTCTTTATTATCCTTGGATCTCACACTATGGTTTTGTAAAACATTTTTAAAGAAGAATGGTCATCATGGACCGAAGTGAATTTTGAAATGACCAAGGTCCAAGTGCTAAGCCGAGGCAACTTTTGGTCAAGACTTAGGCTTTAAACACAAGGCTGAGACAACTTCTAGAGATTTTACTCTTATATCACTTGGCCGAAGAGCAACTTTGGCCAAAGGATTTGAATTTGCCGAGACTCAATCTAAGGCCGAAGAGTAACTTGGCCGAAGTTGGTCTAGGTTTCACAACTTATGGACAATGCTCTATGCATTATTTTCAAAACTTTTGGGCCATATTTTACAATGGTCTAGACAACTTAGCCGAGATAAGAAGGGTCCGAAGAGTAACTTGGCCTTTCTTGACTTGGTCTTACTTTAGCCGAAGAGGAAATTGGCATAAAGTTTTGATTTTGGTGGAGACTAAGACCAAGGAGCAACTTGGTCCTAGCTCAACTTCATTCTACAATCTTTTCAATATGACTAGATCAAGGATTCTTTAATCAAGAATCTAGATCACATAGTTAAGGCCAACCGAAGAGAAACTTGGTTGGATCACCTTTCAAACACCCGAAGCTAAGACTAAGGACGGAGGTCAATTCAGCATTGTCTTAACTCAGCTAAACAACAATCCTACACAAGCCGAAGAGTAACTTGGCTAGTGCTTGACTACACACGGCTTAATCAACACTTAGTCAATCAATTAAGTAAGGCTGAGACCAAAGCATGGTTCGAAGAGTAACTTGACCTACCTTGTCTTGGCTTCAATCTAAAGGATGCCTAAAACAGAGGCTAATCCTCTTAAGATTTTGAATGTAAATAAGAACCAAATAAAACTAGGGATTTTGGAGTCAACAAGCTACTTTGAAGCAGCTCGGTTCACTATCCCTTAAGGCTCGCAATTCCCAAGCTTGCTTGGATGTTCTTGGTCATTGCATTTTGTTTGAAACTTGAGAATTCTCCCAAAATCAACTCGGATTCATCATCCCTTCAATGGTTCTCCCTTGATGTTGGGTTCATCCTTCTTACTGGATTCAACATGGCACTAACATTTATGAAAATGAAGTGTTCATGGTTCTCTTTTAATGCTGAATACAAATTCAACATACCTTTGAAACAATTTTTTATTTTCAAAGGGTATGGTTCACTTTCCTTGGAACGGATGGATTCAACACGCTTCTTAAACCTATGAAAGTGAAGAAGAAATGGTTATCAACTGCATAAAACCAAGGGTCTTTGACCCTTAAGCAGCTCGGATCCAACATTTTCTTAAAACTCATAAGAGAAAAGAAATATGGTTCTCTTCCTTTACGGATTCAACATGAACTCTTATGTTTTATTTATAACAAAGAGATCAAAGATCACTTTAACCAAGACAGACTCATAAGACCCTTAAGCTTATGAAAGCCAAGCAGTCAAGAATATTTATTGGATTTAAAAGAGGGTTTTTGTCACTCTAGAGATGATGAGAGATGGATTAAACATGTCCTTTTTACTTCTACCCATAAGAGAAAAGATTCAAACGGACCTGGTTCTCTCCCCCATTCATCTTAAAATCGAATAAAGACTTTAAAGACGGAAGCTGTTAGCTTCAAAACAGGTTTTAAAACCTTTTAAACATATTGAAAATGAATAAAGATTGAAGCTTTGAGCTTCATCTTCATAATAGAAACGATTTTTACCACGACAGAAACTTGTTTTAACGTTTGAATAATTTGTAAAATCCGATTGAAACACAAAAAACTGATGTAGGCAGTGCGAAAGCTTGAAAGTTTGAGGAGCATTACGCTCTGATACCATGAAATTTTTTGAGAGATTATCTCGTGAGATTAGTGAAGAGAAGAAGAGACTTGAGTATGGAGATTGATAGTAACCGAGAAAATAAGAGAATGAGAGAGATTGAGTATAAGAGTATAAGAAAGACTAAGAGAGATTGAGAGAATGGTGAAGAGGGATTTTCTCCCCTTGATTTAGAAATGCGGCGCTTACATCTTTTTAAATAGGTAATCCTAGACAAACCTAGGATTGCCCCTAAAATAGTAAAGAAAAAGTTAAAAGAGGTGAAAAGATCGCGTAAAAGCATAAAGCATGAAACTGCGTGTATAGACTAGGTGGGGGGGGGGGAACATTTGACGCTAGTTATTCATGAACCTAGACTGAAAAATGGACTCTCGGCCATTTTGCATCCAACGGCTATTTTCCAGCTATGACCATCTTCCTAATCCAAAAATGCCCGGGTAAACTAAGTTTGGTCAATAGACCGTTGGTTTAGGCTGAGAGTTCCTTTTTACTAAGTTTCTCGATAGCCATCATAGAATAATGCGCATCGTTGGTTTGGTTCTGCGCATCATCTGCTTCAGCATGTTTCTTGGTCCTAAGGCTCGATTGTCCGCATTTTCCAAACCCAACGCGCATTGTCCACTAGGCCCAGTGCCTTAAATACGCGCATGGTTTGATTGCTTGCGTCCCACGTTTTTTCCTTCCCGCACACGCTGACTCGCCCGAATGCATTTTTCCTTCCCGGCTTGATAATTTGCGCATGGTCAGTCTGTTTTGCTCATGTTCGCCGAGCTAGAACCCGACTTGGCCTATATTTAGGCCAAGTCGTATTTTCTTCGTTTCTTTCGGTCTTCCTAAGTCTTTTTCGAGTCTTTCTCATTGTTGAACCTTTTCTTAATCTTTTCTTGAGTCTTGGTTGATGATACCCAAAACTTAACACAAAACGATCAAACAAGATTCAAGAGAATTCTTTAGGGTTTTTAGAATGGTGTATGATGCTTTTCTTCATGATTTACATCCACAAAATATAGGCAAGAAGGCTGTACATGTACAGCTTCTTGAAAATACACAAAATATTTAAAACAAAAGGCTCTCATGCAAGTTCAAATTTGTGTCTTAACTTTAAAAACGAAAATAAGATAAAAATATGTATAAATGGGCTTAAGTATCATCAAGAGGCTCTTGTATAAGTGTTGTGAACAAGCCTCATTAAAAACCTTGTTTGGAAAACCCAATGGGAAAAAATCAAACCAAGGAAAAGAGTGCAAGCCACAACACCTCTCTTGATGAATATATAGGCAGCTTGTGTCACAACCAATGTGATTGGATTAGCACACACTAGATTGCCCGAGATAGTATAAAGAAGTGGTTGAAGTGTAGCTTCAAGTCCAAGACTTTTATTCTCTTATTCTTCCCTCTTGATACTTGTCCTAATGCTTGAGCAAGTTTTTAGCCTTTGATCTTGTTATTATTGCAGCTTGAAACTCCAATGTCTCCTTATCTACAAGCTTATCCTTATCTTCAAGCTCATAAACTTCTAGTTTAGTGCCGGTCAGGATCATATCAGGTGAGTATGAATCCGAAGATGAAAATCATGAGGTTAAGTCCTCTGCTGATGAGTTTGAAGAAGAAGCATCTGCTGGAAATTTACTTGTTATAAGGAGGTCTCTAAGCCTACAAGATAAGAAAGAAGAACAAGAGCAAAGAGAGAATCTGTTTCATACTAGGTATATGGTGCACAACAAGTTGTGTAGTCTGATTATTGATGGTGGAAGTTGCACAAATGTAGCTAGTATTACTATGGTAAAAAAGTTGGGTTTGAAAACTACTAAGCATCCCAAACCATACAAACTGCAATGGCTGAATAAGAATGGAGAAATGCAAGTCAAGCATCAAGTTCTTANCACAACAAGTTGTGTAGTCTGATTATTGATGGTGGAAGTTGCACAAATGTAGCTAGTATTACTATGGTAAAAAAGTTGGGTTTGAAAACTACTAAGCATCCCAAACCATACAAACTGCAATGGCTGAATAAGAATGGAGAAATGCAAGTCAAGCATCAAGTTCTTATACCTTTGAAGATAGGAAAGTATGAAGACACCATTCTGTGTGATGTCTTACCTATGGAGGCTGGTCACATTCTTTTAGGAAGACCGTGGGAATCGGATAGGCAGGTTATTCATGATGGATATACCAAAAGCATACTTTTGAGCTGAATGGAAAAAAGATCACTATATTGTCTTTGTCTCCACAAGAGGTACATAAAGACCAACTACAACTTAAGCAACAAAAAGAACAAGGTGAACAGGTTTCAAAACCATATAATTTCTTTGTTAAGGCTAGTGAGGTAAAGAAAGCTATACATTTTAATCAGCCTATGCTTATGTTTGTTTACAAAGAAGCTTTGACTAATCTCACTAATCCTCCACAGGCTTTGCCAAGTGAACTTAAGTTTCTTTTGCAGGATTTTAGTGATGTATTTCCGGAAGATAATCCCATAGGATTGCCTCCTATTCGAGGCATAGAGCATCAAATAGAATTTCTCCCTGGATCTATCCTACCTAATAGGGCGGCCTATAGAACCAACCCTTTGGAAACTAAGGAGCTACAAAGACAGGTTGATGAGCTAATGAAGAAGGGCCATATTCGTGAAAGCATGAGTCCTTGTGATGTACCAGTCTTGTTGGTACCTAAAAAGGATGGCACATGGAGAATGTGTGTTGATTGTAGGGCTATCAACAATATAAATATTAAGTACACACACCCCATTCCTAGATTGGATGACATGCTGGATGAGCTTCATGGATCCACTATCTTTTCAAAGATAGATCTCAAGAGTATCAAAAACACTTGAGGACAAGGATATGGACGAAAATAAGAGAGAAAGAACATCAAAAACACTTGAGGACAAGGATATGGACGAAAATAAGAGAGAAAGAGAAGTAATTGTTATTGATTATGACTTTGAAGGTTTACAAGAGCTTAAATAAACAAACACATAGCCCTTGCATGCCCTTGCATGGCATAGAGAACATAAAAAGCAGAAAGCATAAAGTAAAAGTACATTTAATGCCAGAAACGCTCCTCCTCTTTATGCACATATCTCTTCACTTGTAACTCAAATGTTTGTGGGCTTATATCCGTTGGAAAGATAATTTCAAAGCCTACAACTTTACTGGGAACACAAGCCAAAATTCGTACATGAACTACTTGTGAACTTCCAATCTTTGAATGACAGTAATTCTGGCCGAAATTAAATCATTGATCTTCATTATTTAATACTCCCTCTCAAGCTTAACCATGATGAATGGATAAGCTTGGAACCTTGAAGAACTAGCTCATTAAAAACCTCAATGTGAAAAACCACTTGGGAAAAACCACATTGAGGGAAAAAGAGTATAGTCTCCAAAGTAAGGGTCTTTAGGCTGTTGAAAGAGTTGTGAGTCCAAGTTTCTCATGAATGAACTCCCAAACCTTTAAATTTGATGCCTTTGTGAATATATCGGCCAACTGATCTAAACTTATATTGTAACAAGGTATAATTACTCCTTGCTCAACCGATTGCCGAACCTTGTGACAATCAACCTCTATGTGCTTTGTCATTTCATGAAAAACATGGTTGGAAACAATATGGATGGCTGCTTGATTATCACAATGCATGGTGATAGGTGTCTTGGTTTCTATGCCCAAATCCTTTAATAGACCTTTGAGCAAAAATAGTTCATTTGTAAGCTTTCTCATTGTTCTATATTTAGCTTCAGCACTTGAACATGATACAATCTTCTGTTTCTTACTTCTCCAAGTGGCCAAGTTGCCTCCTATGAATGTGCAACAGCCAGTTGTTGATTTCCTATCAACTCTATCACCTGCCCAATCTGCAGTACAATACCCCACTATTTCTGTGCTTTTATTGCAACCCATCCAAATGCCTTGACCAGGGGCTCCCTTTAAGTATCTAAGAATTCTATCAACCATCTTCCAATGATACATCTTTGGGGATTGAATATGTTGGCTAACCTGATTCACAACAAAACAAATGGCAGGTCTAGTAATGGTTAGATATGTTAGTTTACCAACCATCCTTCTATATTGATGATGATCATCAAATGGCTCATGTTCAATTTCCCCTTCTCTTGTGACTTTGTATCCTTCTTCAAGTGGAGTCTTGGCTGGTTTAGATACTAACTTTCATGTTTCACTAAAAATATTAAGAGTATACTTTCTTTGTGATAGAAATAATCCTTCTTCGGATCTATAGATTTCTATCCGAAGAAAATATTTAAGTTCACCAAGATCTTTAATATCAAAAACATATTTTTAGAGCTTAGTGGATTCAATTCCTATCTTGTCCTCCCCAAAAATGATCAAATCATCCACATAGATGAGGATGACAACTATTCCTCTCTGGCTTTGAAGGGTGAAGAGTGTGTGATCAGATTCTGATCTTTTGAAGCCTTGTGTTTACAATGTAGAGCTTAGCTTGTGGTACCAAGCTCTTGGAGATTGCTTGAGACCATAAATCACCTTCTTGAGTCTAAGAACCTTCCCTTTAGCTACAGAACTTTCCAGCCCTGGTGGTGGATGCATATACACTTCATCCTCCAATTCCCCTTGAAGGAATGCATTTTTGACATCCATCTGCCAAAGATCCCATTCAAGATTAGTAGCTAAGGATAGTATGACCCTTACCATGTGGAGTTTAGCTACATGTGCAAAGGTATCTAAATAGTCCTCTCCATATGTTTGAGTAATCCCTCTTGGAACAAGCCTAGCCTTGTATCTATCCACATCTCCATTGCTCTTGTACTTGATTGTAAAGACCCACTTTGAGCTCACAGGCTTCTTTCCTTTTGGAAGAGTTTCTTCTATCCAAGTGTTGTTTGTTTCCATAGTTTTTAGTTCATTGTTAATGGCTTCTTTCCAATCCTTTTGTTCCATAGCCTCTTCATAGGATCTTGGAATTTGTTCCTGGTCCAATTTGCCAACAAACACTTTATGATCTAAAGGAAAATGAGATAAAGAGCAAACCTCTTGGATTGGATGAGCTACTGCTTTGTTGTTGTAGTAGACGCTTGTGTTAATCCAATTTGATGGATCTTTCCTTATCCTTGTACTTCTTCTCAAAACCGGAGCTTGAGTTTCTTCTTGAGGTGAAGACATCTCTTCTTGGTCATGAGTATTTGAAGGTTGTTGTGCATTGTCATGAGCTTCTTGGTTATGAATATTTGAAGGTTGTTGCGCATTGTCATGAGTATCATTCTCCCCCTCATTTGTGACTTCTTCTTCATTGCCTCCCTTATGATCAAGAGGAGTTGCTTTCACGTTTTCGTGAGGTAATGGAGTATCCAACACTCTTGGAATCTTTGGAGTATTAGATGGCTTCGTGGCTAGTCTTGGATAATCAAGATTCAAACCAAGATTGTCAAGAATGTGTCTAAGGTTGTTAGATCTATCAGAAGGAGAGTTGGAGATATCCTTGAGATTATCCCAGTTCTTCTCATCATAGAACCCTTTTTTCTTTAACAAAACGCACATCTCTTGAAGTTAATATCTTTCTTGATTCTGGTACATAGCACTTGGACCCTTTTTGTGTAGTGGAATACCCACTGAACATGGCCTTGACACTCCTAGCTTCTAACTTATTTCTTTGTTCACCTGGAATCAGAACAAAGCACACACACCCAAACACTCTTAGATGGTTAATTGAAGGTTTTGTTTTGTTTAATACCTCAAAAGGAGATATATCTCCTAGAAATTTGGTTGGAATTCTGTTGATTAAGTAACATGCTGTTACAATCGCATCCGACCAGAATCTTTTAGGCACATTAGTGTGAAACTTCATTGATCTTGCCACCTCCATCAAGTGCCTATTCTTCCTTTCAGCTACCCTATTTAGTTAAGGTGTGTATTGGCAACTTGTTTGATCTAAAATCCCATGATTGGCTAGACGTTATTTAAATGCATTACTTGTGTACTCACCACCATTATCAGATCTGAAAATTTTGATTTTAGAGTTAAAGTGGGTAGTCACATAGTTTTAAAAGTTTTTAAATGCATCTAACACCCTATCTTTTGATAGCATTAAGGTTAACCATGTATATTTGGATTTTTCATCAATGAAAGTAACAACGTACTTAGGTTGATCTCTAGATTCCCAAGGGGATGTCAAAACATCATAATGCACTAAATCAAAACATTTTTCATAAATAGTTGTAGATTTAGGAAACACATATTTACAATGCTTCCCAAGTATACAATCTTCACAATCATTACTTCCAAAAGATAGATTAGGCAATATAAGGTTCAAAGCTCTATCATGAGGATGGCCTAATCTAACATACAAATATCATTGTTCACAACATTAACAGAAAAAACAGAATGTAAATGAGAGTTTTTCTTGTGATCTTAAAGCACGTATAACCCTTCTTTTGTTCCTCCTTTACCAAGCTGTATTCTTGTATCAATATCCTGAAATGTAACATTGTTAGGACTGAAAATAACATTGCGATTTAGATCCTTAGTAACCTTACTAACAGACAGGAGGTTGGAAGTAAAGTTTGGCATATAGAATGCATTAGATGGTTTATCAAACATATTTAGTTCTCCTATGCCTTTAATTGGTATTCTATCTCCATTAGCAATAATAACATTTCCTAAAGCAGGTTCTATCTTTCTAAGCAATTCGGAATTACTAACCATATGGTGTGAAGGACCCGATCTATAACAAGAGGTTTAATAGGATTATGAGTATTATAAGAGATACCAGAATTGGAAGCCGCTTTCAAGGCTTTGACTAGAGCATCTAGGTCAGCCCTCCTTACAAACTCATCATTACCAACATTGAGGGCTTGATTTCCCATGTTTTGAGGAGTGTATGTCACTAAAGCCATTGAACTTTCTCCATGAATCTGACTTGTGTTTCCCCCTTGATTGTGACCTTTTCCACGAGTGTGAGATTGATTTCCAGCCATGCTATGACCTCCTTGAGATTCCCCTTGAGAGACATTAGCCCTGAAGTCTTTAGAATTCGTCCATTTTGTCTTAAGGTGAGAATGCAACACCCAACATTTTTCTTTGGTGTGTCCACTCTTCTTGCAATGATGGCAGTAGAGATTCTTCTTATCTTCATGCTTAAAGGGTCCTTTGTTGTTGTAGTTTGCATGAACCAGTTCTCTTTTTCCACCAAATAAACCTTCAGAACCAACCTCTCTTTGGATTTGAGCACACACATCTTCAAGGCTTGGAAGTCTGTGAGTCCTAAGAATATGCTTAATAAGATCTTTGTATGTTGGATTAAGGCCAAGGAGAAAACCAAAAACATTATCTTGTTCCTTTCTTTCCAAGAGAGTGGCTTGATCCATAGAGAAAGGTCTAAGCATTTCCAGCTCTGCCCAAAGGGTTCTAAACTTCCCAAAATACTTTGTCAACTCCAAATCTTCTTGATTGAGTTCATTCAAAGCTTTCTTGACCTCATATACTTTGTTTATGTTAGAAACATTACCATAAAATTTTTGTAGTGTATCCCACAGCTCCTTACAAGTTTCACAATAAGAGTAAGCTTCAAGAATAGATGAGTCCAGGGAGCTTTAGATAATCCTTAAGACCATTTGGTCTTCTTGAAACCATTTGTCATATTCAGCCATGGTGTCATCCTTTTGAAAACCATTTTGACCATCTTCAAAAGTACTTTCTTGAACATAATGAGATGGAGCCTCCCTAAGAACATGGATCCACAAACCTTTTCCACCAAGGGCAATCTTGATAGTTCTAGCCCACAAAAGATAGTTTTGTCCATTGAGAAGAACATGAGCAATAACCTTCTGATTTTCCATTTTTAAGAACTTAAAGCAGAGAATGCTTAGAAATATATTGTGAAGAACAAAAAAGATGAATAAGCTTCAAAGTGATTAGAAGAATAGGTAATAACCAGAATAAACAGAATATAGCTTAAGAATTTGAACTAGAATTTACAAACAACCCAAAATGATGAAAACATAACCAACGTGGAGAATAAACCCAGATTTTAAGAACAAAAAGAAGAACCAGATTTTAAGTGAACCATAATAGAGAGTAAGAGTAACCAAAATATTTTTCGGAAGAGAATAGGTGTATAGAACCTTCAAAGCTCTGATAGCATGTTAAATTTCAGAAGTTCATGATGAAGAAATTCAAGAACACTTGAGGAGAAGGATATGGACGAAAATAAGAGAGAAAGAGAAGTAATTCTTATTGATTATGATTTTGAAGGTTTACCTAATTGTTCTTTGAGGGAGTTGTTTACTAGGGAAGCACATGGAAGAGGACTAATGGGACACTTTGGTTTAGCCAAAACTCTTAACACTTTGCAGGAACACTTCTTTTGGACGCACATGAAAAAAGATGTGGAAATAATTTGCAGCAGATGCATAAAGCGTAAGCAAGCCAAATCTATAGTCCAACCACACGGTTTGTACACTCCTTTACCTATTCCTACTCATCCTTGGAATGACATATCGGTGGACTTTGTTGTTCGTGTACCAAGAACAAGGACATGTAAGGATTCTATATTTGCGGTTGTTGATAGGTTTTCTAAGATGGCTCATTTCTTTGCTTGTCATAAAATTGATGATGCTGTGAATGTTGTAAATTTGTTCTTTAAGGAAGTAGTTAGACTACATTGAATGCCTAGGACTATAGTTTTAGATAGAGATACTAATTTCCTTAGCTACTTTTGGAAAACATTATGCGGTATGTTAGGCACTAAATTGTTATTTTCTACAACTTCTCACCCTCAAACTGATGGTCAAAACAAAGTAATGAATATAAATTTGTTTACTTTACTTAGGGCATTGATTAAGAAGAATTTAAAGAGTTGGGAAGATTGTTTGCCGCATGTACAATTTGCCTATAACTATGATGTGCATTCTGCCACTAGATATTCACCTTTTGAGATAGTTTATGGTTTCAATCCTTTATCTACATTGGATTTAATGCCTTTACCTTTGAGTGAAAGAATAAGTACAGATGGAAAGAAGACGACTGAAAAGATAAGAAGATACATGAAAAGGCAAGGCTGAATATTGAGGAAAAAACAAAGCAGTATGCTAAGCAAGCAAACAAGGGAAAGCGTCAAATGGAGTTCAAGGAAGGAGACCTTTTTTGGTTACACTTGAGAAAGGAGAGATTTTCAGCAGAATGGAAATCGAAGCTCATGCCAAGGATTGATGGTCCTTTTGAGATTATACACAAGATCAATGACAATTCCTACAAGGTGGATCTTCAAGGTAAGTACCAAGTGAGTAATAGCTTTAATGTTGTTGATATTATTGAATATTGAAGATCAATGATTCAGTTTCGGCCAGAATCACTATCATCCAAAGATTAGAAGTTTTGAAGTAGTTACTCTACTAATTTGGGCTTGCGTCGTTCATCAAAGTTGTGGGCCTTGAAATTATCTTTCTAACGGATATAAGATCACCAATTTTGGACTTACGAGTAAAGATATAGATGCATAAAGAGGAGGAGCGTTTTTCTGCATTAAATGTGCTTTTATATTTCCTAAGCCATGCAAGGTCATGCAAGGGCTATGTATTTGCTTATTTAAACTCTTGTAAACCTTCAAACTAATTATCAATAAGATTTACATCACTTTCTCTCTTATTTTCGTCCATATCTTTATCCTCCAATGTTCTTGATGTTATTCATCATGAACTTCTGAAATTTTATATGGTATCAGAGCTTTGAAGGTTCTATACACCTATTCTCTTCCGCAAAATATTTTGGTTTCTCTTATTCTTCATTCTGGTTCTCTCTAAATCTGGTTCTTCTTTTTGTTCTTAAAATCTGGGTTTATTCTCCATTCTGGTTCTGTTTTCTTCAATCTGGATTATTTCTAAATTCTAGTTCGAATTCTTAAGCTATCTTCTGTGTATTCTGGTTATTATCTATTCTTCTAATCTCTTTGAAGCATATTCTTTTTAGTTGTTCAAAATATATTTCTAAGCATTCTCTGGTTTTAAGCTCTTAAAA
>OVBE01006463.1:0-19856 GCA_900406425.1 Iberis pinnata | reverse complement strand
TTTCGAACCTTATACTTCTTCTTTTACTTATGCGATTGTTTCTGTTCTTGAGATATCGCTGCTTCTTTGAAAATTTGGGATAATTCAATGCTTCTTGAAACTGTAACTGTCTTTGAGCCTGGGGCTCTGATACAACTTGTTAGGTTTTTGTATGTTACTTGTTTGACAAGTTACGCTGTAAAAGAACTTAAAACAAGGAATTGTTAACCCAGTTCCCACTTAAGGTACCTCTGGGGGAGAGATTTATCCTCTCCAATCCACTATATCAGAATTGTTGTGATAAACACAACATATTACAAATTACAATTACTACAACTTGAAAGAAATCTAATTCTCTAATGCTTTCTTGTAGGAATGCAAAAGGATTTACAAAAGAGGATTAGATGTAACCAATCTGAAGTGAATTGAAGAATCTGCAGCAAATCTTGGAAGCTCTCTTGCCCAAGTCTTCAATGGCAGATCCTCTAATCTTCGGCAAAATCAGAAGAAGGTGAATTAAGAAAATTTCTCTGTTAACTTACTAACAGAATCAGTTGGACCAGATTATATAAGTAACTGATTCTGGGCTTCTGCAGAAAATTTTATAAGCCCAAAGCTTTGCTAAACTCTGATTTAATTTCGCAGGCCCAACACTGAAGCCCATTAGGTCTATAATGACGAGATATAAAATGCTCACAATATCTGTTGGATTCTTCGAAGTTGAAATCTTAGAAACATTCACATCTCCTTGTGCAATAATATCACGAATAAAGTGAAAATTCCTAAAGTGAAACTTCCTACTAATGTGCTTAGTCGTCTCATGATGTACATTGTTCTTTGCTAGAAAAATAGCACTATGAGAATCACACCAAACTTCTATACAATCTTGAGCAAAACCCAATTCTGCAGTGAGCCCTTTTAACCATATAGCTTCAACCAGTGCCATATATTCCGCCTCATTTGTTGATAAAGCTACAACGGGTTGAAGACCATACTTCTAGCTAATAGTATTTCCTCATGCCTTAAACACATATCCAGATTTTGATATC
Organism: Iberis pinnata; assembly: GCA_900406425.1. Classification (NCBI taxonomy): domain Eukaryota; kingdom Viridiplantae; phylum Streptophyta; class Magnoliopsida; order Brassicales; family Brassicaceae; genus Iberis; species Iberis pinnata. The sequence goes on along the minus strand of OVBE01006463.1, from coordinate 18,828 downwards.
CTCCTATCCAAATTAGAGGCAAAATCAGAGTCACAAAATCCTTCTACTTTGAATTCTTTGTTCCTTTTAAAGACCAACTTCATATTTTGAGTCCCATTCAAATATCTCAAAACCCACTTTATTTCTTCCCAATGCATTAGACCTGGCTTACTCATATATCTGCTTACTAAGCCAATTTCATAACTTAAATCACATCTTGTCCCTATTATTGCATACATGATTTGCATATGGTACATTCTACATTTCAGTCTCTTGTTCAGAGCCCTTAATGGCTGAAAGCTTAAATGAGAACCAATAGGTGTGGCAACATCTTGAGTGTTCCATTTTAAACACCTTCAAACCCTTCTTGATATAACCTTCGAGATAATGTCAAAATTCCATCATTCATGTCTCTTAATTGTCCATTCCTAATATCTTTTTGGCTGCACCAAGATCTTTCATTTCAAACCTACCAATAAGCATATTTTTACCTTTGCTATTTCATTCATATCACTTGATGCCAACAACATATCATCAACATATAACAGTAGATAGATGTATCTTCCTTCTGAGATTTCTTTGTAGTATACACAATGATCAAATTCACTATTGATGAACCCATGATCAACCATAAAACTATCAAAACACTTGTTCCATTGTCTGGGAGCCTGTTTTAGCCCATACAGAGATATTTGATGAACATTTCATTTATGCTGCCATGTAGAAAAGTTGTTTTGACATCCAATTGTTTCAATTCCAAATTCAAGTTAACTACAACAAAGAGCATCAAACGTATTGAAACATGTTTCACCACAGGTGAAAAGATCTCCTGATAGTCAATACCCTCTTTCTGAAAGTAACCCTTAGCCACTAATCTGGCTTTATACCTTGGCTTCTCAACTCCTGGTATCCCTGGTTTTACCTTGAATACCCAATTACAACCCATGGTTCTTGCCTTTTCTGGCCTTGGTACAATTTTCCAAGTTTTATTCTTATCAAGAGAATCAATCTCTTCTTTCATTGCTTGGTGCAAGTTCTTTGATTCAAGACTTGACATTTCTGAATCATAGTCCTTTGGTTCCTCTGTGCTAATAACATATGCAACAATAAGAGCAAAATATGATACATCATAGTCAAAGAACCTTACTGGGGGAACTATGTTCCTTCTTGGTTTATCTCTTGCAAGTTGATAATCTGCAACTTCTTTCAACTTCACTTTCTTGATAAGAGGCAGTTTCTTCTAGTTAAACAATGGTTTCTAGATTTTCTCCACCTGAAACTTCACTTTCTAAGAGTTCTTCTTCTCTGAGATTCATAATTGTTTCTGACCTTTTGTTCATTTCTGTTGTTTTTGACTCTAGTGGTTGTGAGTTCTGTAATATCAAGTCTTTGTAAACCTTATCTTATGTGAAGAGAACATTTCTGCTAACTACACATTTACCTTCTTCAATCAGCCATACATTGTAACCTTTAGTGCCTACTGGATAACCAATGAAAACCCCTTTTAAAGCTCTTGGTTTCAATTTTCCTTGATCCTTGTGAATGTAGACTATTGAACCAAATCTTCTGAGGTGTCTACATCATGGTTTTCTTCCTAACCAAATCTCTTCTGGTACTGCATTGTCAATTGCTGATAATGGACTTCTGTTTATCAAGTATACAGAGATAACCACTGCTTATGCCTAAATTCTTCACCCAAACCAGATTCATTTAGAAATCACCTGACCTTTTCCATAATGGTTTTGTTCATGCGTTCAGCCACACCATTATGTTGAGGTGTGTATGAACATGTCTTATGTCTTTCAATTCCTTGATTCCTGCAGAAACCATCAAACTCAGGGTTACAAAATTCTAAACCATTGTCGGTTCTCAAAAATTTTACTCTTTTTCCAGATTAGTTTTCTACAATCTTTTTCCACTCACAAAACTTTGAGAAAGCTTCATTCTTGGTTTGCAGAAAGGACACCCATACTTTTCTTGTGTAATCATCTATTATAGACAAGAAACATTGTTTTATGATAAGCTTGGAATCACATTTAGTGAGCCCCATAAATCAGCATGGATATATGTGAGAGTGTCTTTTGAATCATGTTTGCCTTCATGGAAGCTTGTCTTCTTGTGTTTTTCCATGACACAATTTTCACATAAGTTTAGTGTACTGATTCTTTTTTTATCCAATAATCCTTTCTTGGCCAGTATGTTAAGTCTCTTTATTTCTAAATGTCCTAGGCGTTGGTGCCATAATGCAATTTCATCACCCTTTGTTGCCTTTGTTGTTACATTATTCAGTTGACCAATTACAGCTTCACCATCTAACAGATAAAAGAGATCCATTTAATGTTCCTTGGAGACCTAGTTTTCCATTTTTGTAATACCTAGTCTTTCCATTACCTCTAGAATGTTTGAATCCCAAAATATCAAGAGTACCAGTTGAGATTATGTTTCTTTTGAGCTTAGGTACATATCTTACATTTGTTAATTTCTTGGTTGTACCACCGAGTGCATTGATGTTTATTGAACCTATGCCTTGTACTGCCACTGTATAGTCATCACCTAGAATAACTTGTCCTTATTTTACTTCTTGATAAGTATCAAACCAGTCCCTTCTAGAAGTCATGTGATAGGAACATCCTGGATCTAAGATCCATTTATTCTCATGCCAATTATATGATATAGTTAATGCCTCAATGTTCTGATTGGCATCAATCACTATTGCAGCTTCTCCTGACTCTTCTTCATCTCCATGTTTCTTTTCCCTTGCGTAACAGTCCTTTTTCATATGTCCCTTCTTCTTGCAGAACCAAAAAGTTTGTACTTGATTTTAACTTGCTTTCCTTGCGTTTATCAGCTGGTTCTTCTCTTTTCTGTGGTCTACCTCGGGCAAAGTATCCTTCGCCATTTACTTGAACAATGCCTGAATCCTTTGACTCTTTGAGCTCCATTTCCTTTAATTTTGCAACACTTGTGACTTCCTAAATTGTCAAAGATTCTCTACCATACTTTAGTGTTTCTTTTAGGTAGTTGTACTGAGATGGTAAAGATTCAACAGAAGTATGTCATGTACTTCCTCAGAGATTGACACATTTACACTTGACATATTTGAAATGAGCTTCAAGAATTCATCAACATTTTGATCAATAGACTTAGATTCAGTCATCTTGAATGTGTAGAACTTATGTTGAAGAAATATGTGATTGGGGAGAGATTTAGAGAGATACAACATTTCTAAAGCTGACCAAGTCTCATACGCATTGGTGTACTGCTCGATTTTCCTCAGAACGTGATCTCCGACATTTAGGACTATCAGATTCATTTCCTTCTCTGGCCTTTATAATCATTCAGTTTCTAATTTCTTCAATCTCTCTTTATACGAAGCTTCATCTTCTTCTTTATTAATTTTAGGCTTCCTCGTAGATTCGAGAAGCGCATCCTTCAGTCCAAGAACAGAAAAATGAGCAAGCATCATTTTCTTCCATAGAGAGAAATCGTTGGATCCATCAAATCTCTTTACTTCGATTCGTGCATTCGCCATTGATCTTTGAACAACTAAAACTATGATACCACTTGTAGTGCTTTAAACCTCATATTCTTATCCAACACACAATTTCTTTTACTCAAAACTCAGAATTGATTTCAAGTTTTGTAACAGGTTGAATCGGAGAATGAAAAATAGAGCAAGAAAACGAAGAACACAAAGGCAAACTGTTTACCCAGAGTTCACTGGAATGGCTACGTGTTTGGGGCATGGCTAGGCAATTCACTAAGCTCTCAAGAACAAGATTACAATCAACATGAGCCGAACTCAATCATCAAGAATCTAGTTTCTCCTCTCAATGAATCAAAAAACACTTATGACTCTGTTTTATATCAACAAGAGTTCGTTACAACCGTTAAATTGGTTTTCAACTTCCTAACCACTAAACCGATTGAACTTAAACTGAACCATCTTAATGTATAAACTAATTCAATTCTCCTTCAAACTGACATTTCTCGTCTCGTTTTTTTACTCAAGAACTACTATATTCAAAATTAACCAAGAACACTGTTAGGATGATTAACCTCCATCAAAGGTTTCATCCAATCAGGGACAACATTAAACAAAATAAAACAGTACGGATCGAGTAAGGAACCAAAAACAGCAGCTCCGTCTGCAACTAGATTCTCCGACCTTGGTATGAAACGCATATCGGCTGCTTCAAACTCCTTAACCATCACATGGATATCAGATAAATTAGGTTCAAGACTAGGCCAATCTTCTGTGTTATTGATAGTAGAGATTAGGACTTGACAATCAGATAGAATGACCAGTCTTTTAATCTTCAGGTCTTTTGCACATTGAAGCGCCCATCTGATAACAAGAGTTTCTGAGGCTAAGGCCGAAATCTGATGAGGAACAGCTTGTGCCCCACTTTGAAAAAAATTGTTATCCTTGAGCATAAACCATCATAAGCCACTCTTCTGTCCATTTGGTTTCCATGCTCCATCTGTAAAGCAGAAAACAGTCGATTCCTCTCCCGGTTGCTTTGGTTTCTGTGAATCAAGTACTGAAATCGGAATTGGGCTCTCATGAACCTCAGCCTCTGTTTCTTTGCTTAGTAACCATAAATCAGAGTCAGCTTGTGCTCTGCGAATTGTCTCAGGGGCTGGGATATCTTTTGCCGTGAAGTTGAATTCATTCTTGGCCTTCCATAAGCGCCACAAGAGCCATATCATGAAGGAATGTGTTGAAACCATCTCCTCTCTGTTTCCTTGCTTAAAAAGAACACAGTACATATTAGAATATATTGAAGCCTCAGGATCGAAACGATAAAGGTTCGTCACATTAGCTAGAGACCAAAATAATCTTGCATATGGGCATACAAAAAGGATATGATTAGTGGTTTCTAAGTCAGCCCCACATCGAGAGCACCTATTGTCCTGGCTCAAATGTCTATATTTAAGATTATCTGTTGTAGCTAAACAATTAGATAGACAACGCCAAAGAAATTTTTTCCCTTTTGGACTTGTGTCTAAATGCCAAACTGCATCATAAAGCGGATTGAGAGAAGGTCCAAGACCAAGTAAATCATCAGTCTGAGATAGTCTGGAAGCTGCAGCATAACCAGTCTTAACGCAATACTTTCCGGACTTAAAGAGAGTCCAAGCGTAACTGTCGGGTCGAGGTCTAGTTCCGATGAAAACAACCGTGATTAAAGGGATGTCGTCTACATGTACTAGCTCATGGTGAACAGACAATTCCCATTCATTAGAGCTTGGTTTCATGAGCTCTCCAATCGTAAGAGGGGCATTCGATTGGTGATGCTGTTGTCTAAGTCTAGGAGCTCGAGGCTTATGAATGCCAATCCAAGGTTCTTCCCAAATGCCAACACTAGTCCGTGAGCCGAACACTTTTTTGCATCCTTCTTTTAGCAATGGTTGAGTGGAGTGTAAACCTCGCCACGCAAATGACGGTATCTTGCCTAAAGGTGCTGATAAAGGGGATGCCGCCACAAAGTATCTACCACAAAAAACTCTCGTCAACAGTGAATCTGGATCATTTAACATCCGCCAAAGTTGTTTGCCAAGAAGTGTTGTGTTGAAATCTTCTAAGTCCTTAAAACCGAGACCCCCCATCGATTTTGGTCTACTTATATAGTTCCAAGATGCCCAATGGAGACCTCTTCCTTGCACTTTATTCCTCCACCAATACTGAGCCATTATCAAGTTGAGCCCATCACAAATCCTTTTGGGGAGTCTAAAGCAAGACATTGCATAAGTCGGAAGTGCCATAGCTACCGATTTAATCAAAATCTCTTTTCCGGCTTGAGATAAGAAATTTGTTTGCCACCCATTCACTCTATTTAACAACTTTTCTTTGATTGATTGGAGGATCTTGATTCTTGAGCCCGTAAAGGATTCATGTAAGCCAAGGTATAGACCATCGCCCCCTTCATTATTGATGTCCAAAAGTTGTTTCACCTCATGTTTAATACGCTCTCTAATCTTCTTTTCAAAGATAATGCTCGATTTATCACAGTTAAAGTGTTGACCAGCCACTGCACTATATTCCTTGATGATTTCCATTAATACCCTTGATTCCTCACGGTTTTCTTGGCAAAAAAACAAGCTATCATCGGCAAAAAGTAGGTGCGAGATTGGTGGTGAAAGAGGTGCAACTTTTACACCCGAAATGATTCCCGACAGTTCAGCCTTCTGAATCTTTTGCACCAATATCTCTGTACAAAGAACAAAGATGTAAGGTGATAAGGGATCCCCTTGGCGGATTCCACGCGATGGAATTATATGACCATGGGGTTGTCCATTAATTAAGATCGAGAAGGATGAAGACGAAATGCACATCATAGTCCATTTGATCCAAACCTCATCAAAACCCAAAGATCTAAGGGTTAACTCGATAAAATCCCATTCTAGCCTATCATACGCCTTAGTCATGTCAGTTTTAATCGCCATGAAGTTTTTTGTACAATCATCTCGAGATTTTAAAGCATGTATAATTTCATGTGCAATTAGGATATTGTCGGATATAATTCTACCTTTAACAAAGGCTGTTTGAGTTTTCGAGATGACCAAAGGAAGGACAAGACTCAAACTCTTTGTCATAAGTTTTGTAATCACTTTATAAGCGACATTACAGAGGCTTATAGGCCTAAAATCCGATAAAGACACAAGTTTGTGTTTTTTTCGGGATCAAGCAGATATTGGTATGATTCAATCTTCCATCAAACTTGAGGTTTTCAAAGAAGTAATTTATCATTGATGTGAGAGATGGTTTGATTATTAACCAGTATTTATGATAAAATGACGCCGTGAACCCGTCTGGTCCTGGGGCCTTGGCTTCATTGAGATCGAATAGAGCAGCCTTTATTTCTTCTGATGAAACCAGGCTGGTAAGGATTATGTTCTGCTCTTCTTTAAGCTTCGGAACAATGTCATCGAAGATACTTATGTCCAAAATTCGAGAAGCTCTTGTAAACATCCTGGAGAAATAGTTTGATGCTGCTTTTCCTAAATCCTTTTCTGAAAAAACTTCCAATCCCTCTTCATTTATTAGACTTTTGATTCTATTTTGGGTTCTTCAAGCTTTTGTTGAGGCGTAAAAAAATTTCGTGTTCTTGTCTCCTTCATTAAGCCATTGAATTCTGCTTTTTTGGCGCCATAAGGTTTCTTCTTCTCGAATTGCTAATAACAGGTCTTTATTCAGCTGCTTCATCGAATCCCTACAGAAGGAAGGTTGATGGGAAAGTTAATCAATTTCAGACTTGAGCTCTTATATTCTGATGGCTGAGTTAGTTTTTGTTGATTTTTTCCAGCTTGAAATACTCTTCCTGCAATTAATTAACCGATATACTATGTCCAGACCTTCTGATCCTTCATTACTGTTCCAACCTCTGTGAATAATTGATTCAAAATCAGTCCTTCTTGTCCATCTTTTGTCGAATCTGAAACATTGGAGGCGCTTAGTTTCTGTCCCGAGACAATTAAAAATTATTGGACTGTGATCAGAACCGCTTCTCTGCAAATATATCGAGTTTGTTTTCGGAAAGAGGCCCAATCAAGATGAGTTTGCTACAACTCGATCAAGACGACAGTGCATTATATCATCGTATCTATATCCAAACCATGAGAACTGATTACCTGTAAACGGTAAGTCTTGCATATCACAGATCTCTAGCATAGTTCGGAATGATTGAAAGGAAGCTTCTGATCTTGTGATACCCCCCCCCCATTTTCTCCGAATTATTAATGATTTCATTAAAATCTCCGGCCATAAGCCATGGTTTGTTTCTCTAATTGTTTAGCTACATCGGCTAATCTTAAATATAGACATCTGAGCCAGGACAGTAGGTGCTCTCGATGTGGGGCTGACTTAGAAACCACTAATCATATCCTTTTTGTATGCCCATATGCAAGATTAGTTTGGTCTCTAGCTAATGTGACGAACCTTTATCGTTTCGATCCTGAGGCTTCAATATATTCTAATATGTACTGTGTTATATTTAAGCAAGGAAACAGAGAGGAGATGGTTTCAACACATTCCTTCATGATATGGCTCTTGTGGCGCTTATGGAAGGCCAAGAATGAATTCAACTTCACGGCAAAAGATATCCCAGCCCCTGAGACAATTCGCAGAGCACAAGCTGACTCTGATTTATGGTTACTAAGCAAAGAAACAGAGGTTGAGGTTCATGAGAGCCCAATTCTAAGTCCAGTACTTGATTCACAGAAACCGAAGCAACCAGGAGAGGAATCGACTGTTTTCTGCTTTACAGATGGAGCATGGAAACCAAATGGACAGAAGAGTGGCTTATGATGGTTTATGCTCAAGGATAACAATTTTTTTCAAAGTGGGGCACATGCTATTCCTCATCAGATTTCGGCCTTAGCCTCAGAAACTCTTGTTATCAGATGGGCGCTTCAATGTACAAAAGACCTGAAGATTAAAAGACTGGTCATTCTATCTGATTGTCAAGTCCTAATCTCTGCTATCAATAACACAGAAGATTGGCCTAGTCTTGAACCTAATTTATCTGATATCCATGTGATGGTTAAGGAGTTTGAAGCAGTCGATATGCGTTTCATACCAAGGTCGGAGAATCTAGTTGCAGACGGAGCTGCTGGTTTTGGTTCCTTACTCGATCCGTACTGTTTTATTTTGTTTAATGTTGTCCCTGATTGGATGAAACCTTTGATGGAGGTTAATCATCCTAACAGTGTTCTTGGTTAATTTTGAATATAGTAGTTCTTGAGTAATAAAAAAAAACAAGCCGCTCGAGGCATAAATCATATAAAGTCCGGTTTAGAGTCCAAAGATAATAAGACAAAATTTTGGCACATTTTTCTTATAGGGTCCCATTTTTTTTCTTTTTTCTTTTAATACTACAAAATAGGAATGAAATCATTATATGGGATCCGTGATCTGATCCGGAATCGGATCTTGGATCTCCCTGATTTGCTTTGAAAATTATCCAAGGAGTTTCGATCCGAATATTAAAATTTTTAGGTTCGGATATCCAGATCCGACATATATATATTAAATAAATTTTAAAAATATATTTTTAATATATATTATGATATTTTATATTTTTATAAAATAAAGAATTATGTTATTTTAATAAAAACACATAAATATTTTTTTATTTTAAAAAATATAAAAAATATTATTTTCTTTAAAAATAAACTTAAAAATAATTTTATAATCAATTTTTATATTTTTATAGAATTTTTATTTAAAATTTTTAGTTTTTTATTTAAAAATCAGTTTAAAAAAAAATCAACTTTCTTTTTGTTAGTGTTATAAAAAAAATCAGTCTTAAAATGTACGCATTGATGTTAGAGATTAGAATAAGGAAAAAGTAAATAACATATAAAATAAATTAAGAATATATACAAAAAGTAAATTTAAATTATAAAATAATAATTTATTTCTAGAACTAAAATTATTTTGTGAGATTTTAAGTAGTATATAAATAAATCTTTTAGATGTTATTATTTTGCTACCATCCCAACATTATTCTGCTATCATTCGAAACATATATCTAAGGAATTAATTTGGGTTGAATTTTTTATGTCGAACATTATTGTCCTACTATATAACATCATTAAACATTATAATTTTGCACTTTTTATATTTTATAATTTATAAATGTATATTTCACATCGATCATATAGAATTTTAGTACAATGCTTGCATAGCAGCTTTAAGAAAGCTGTGGTGGCAGTTTTAAGAAACCTCGAGCTCTTCTTTTTATTTACTACTCCCTCCGTTCCTGAAAGGAGGATGTTTTGGAGTTTTTACGTAGATTAAGAAAAACAACTTTTTATTTACTTTATGCCTTACTTTTAAAGTGTTTTCACTTAAAACATCATCTATTTATAAACAAAACTCATTTCTAAAACATCCTCCTTTCAGGAACGGAGGTAGTAGAATTTTTTGTTGTCCTTAAGTGCAGTTTAAGGATATATTGATGATAAAAGTAACAAAATCGAGAGAAAGGTCTAGAGTCTCTCCCCTCCCCACTTTACAACTTAGCAAATTCTCTCTTTCTTTCTTCTACTTATATACTACTGTAATACTATAATCTTCTGCCCATGTGATCATAATGGGATCATGTGCAAAAGATGATTACCCTACTGTGGTTTATTTACTTAACTATACTCACTCTTCTAGTTTAGACCACCATAAACTAGATAGGGTTCTTGCTTCTCTTTTTTTTTATATCTTCTCGGCATTGGACTTCCTGTTGTATTGGTAAATGATTGGGAGATGCAAAACCTCATATGTATCAATACTCCCGCCATTCATTTTGACCTTGTCCTCAATGTTGAATTTCGGAAACTGTTTGGTAATGACACTTTTCCATTCCCACGAACTCTCAAAATCATGCAACCCTTTCCACTTGATGAGCAGCTCTTCCTGACCGGTTAGGTGGTTCAGACGTTGTCCCAAGATCCACTCAAGTTCGACTTCAATTACTCCTTCTTCTGTCAATTGAGCTGGAACTTCTGTAGCTAGAATTGGCTCACCTACTGCCTTCTTAAGTTGAGAAACATAGAAAGTAGGGTGAATGTTCGCTTCAATAGGTAATGGAAGTTTGTAAGAGACCTTTCCCATCCTTGCAATAACCGGATAAGGGCCATAATAGCGAGCCGACATCTTCTCATTTGCTCTCTTTGCCAATGAGCGGCGACGATATGGATGCATTTTCAAGTACACCAAATCCCCTACAACAAATTCCACATCTCTTCTTTTTCCATCAACATACTATTTCATTTTTTGTTGACTCCTGTGTAAGTTCAACTTAAGCACTTCAATCATAACATCTCTTTCAATAAGTTTTTCTTTTAAATCAGCATTAACAGTAGACCCACTCTCATACTTAACCAACGTGGGTGGCTCTCTCCCATAAACCGCCTTAAAAGGCGTCATAGAGATAGAAGAGTGATAGGAAGAATTATAATATAACTCGGCCCAAGATAGAAATCGAGCCCATTTTCGCGGTTGGTCACTGGAGAAACACCTCAAATAAATCTCAAGACCCCTATTTGTTACTTCTGACTCTCCGTCGGACTGTGGATGGTAAGCATTGCTGAAACATAGCTTGGTACCAACAATCTGGAACAACTCCTTCCAAAATTAACTCATGAAGATCTTATCCCGATCCGATACAATGTTCTTAGGGAAACCGTGGAGTTTAACCACTTCTTGCACAAATAACAGTGTTAATGTCCATTGTTGTAAATGGATGTTTCAACCTGAAAAAATGAGCATACTTCGTGAGTCAGTCCACAACCACCAATATCGAATTATAACCTTCAGACCGAGGAAGCCCTTCAATAAAATTCATTGTTAACTCCTCCCAAATGGTTGTTGGTATAGGCAAAGGTTGCAGCAAGCAAGCCTTCTGGTGCCAACGTAGAATGTTTATGTCTCTGGCACACCACACATGAAGGTACATATTTGCGAATATCAGTCATCATTCTTGGCCAAAAGAAAACCTCTCCTATCCGCCTTTGTGTCTGAAGAACTCCACTATGGCCTCCCTCATCCCATCATAAAACTCCCTCAAGATAAGGCCAATAAGACCAGCCCCCTTTTGCACTACCATCTTTCCATTACGCAATAATATTCCCTGTACCAAAGAGTAATCTGGGTGAGATTTTGCATCTGTCAATATTTCAAATATCAATTTCTGCAACTCTTTATCACCATCGACTAGCTTTTGTAACTCTTCTAATTTAATTGAAGATGGTATAGTGATTGCCATCAATTTTGTCATTGCCCCCTTTCTCGAAAGTGCATCAGCAGCCTTATTCTCCAATTCAGGTTTACATCGGATTTCAAAATCGAATCCCAATAATTTTGTAAGCCAGCGTTGATACTCCAGATTGAATCTCTCGCTGTTCCATAAGAAATTTAAGGCTCTTTTGGTCTGTCCGAACCAAGAACCTCCTGCCTAAGAGATAATGACGCCATTTTTGTATGGCTAAGACAATAGCCATAAGCTCTCTGTCATAGATAGATTTGTTCCTCAGTCTCTTTGTGAGTGTCTGGCTAAAGTAGGCGATGGGTCTTCCCAACTGCATCAAGACTGCTCCTAACCCTTGTCCTGATGCATCTGATTCGACAATAAACTGAGCCTCAAAGTCGGGTAATGCCAGAACTGGTACCTGTTTCATGGCAGATTTAAGCTGCTCGAATGCCTCTGTAGCTGCCACACTCCAGCCAAACTGGTCCTTTCTTAACTGGTCAGTAAGAGGTCGGGCTATGGTGCCGTATGCCCGGAAAAATCTCCGATAGTATCCCGTGAGACCCAAAAATCCTCTTAGCTCCTTGATTGAAGTTGGTATGGGCCATTCAATCATAGCATTGATTTTAGATGGATCTGCCGCTACCCCCTCTGCCAAAATTACATGTCCAAATACTCAATCTTCTTAATCCCAAAATGACATTTCTTTGTGTTTGCATACAATCGATCTTTTGGACCTTATAATATCTTTGACTATATTGGACATTGCTACGCATTTTGGACCTTATGTTTATTTATGATGAACCTTATTAACAAAAAACTATTTGTACGTTTCAGTCATTTACTAAATTATTAATTGTAGCACTTTTTTCTTGATTAGCCACATAAATTTAATATCATGAAATTATATCACATACTCATTAACTTTTAAACGTCTAAAATTTTTTTTTATTAATTTTTATATGCACCTTTGTTCATATGTTATAATATCATGTTATTTTTTAGATTTTCATATTTAAAAATTATTATTATAAATATCACACAATTTATTTATTTCTAATTTTGAGATAGCTATTTGCATCTATGTAATTTAGCAAATTAAGTATTTATAAATAAATGATTTTCATGGTTTAATAGCAATGTAAAGAGAAAAAATAATATAAACTTGAAATTTTTTCATAAATAATAAAAATGTTAAATGCAACTGATTCAAAAAGAAAAATGTAACTTAACACTTATTAATAAATAAAAAACCGTAATAAAAGGTTATCAAGTGATTCGTTTTGATTGGAATATCAATCGCAACTATAAATAGAGTTAGCATTTTTGTATCAAGAACAACATAAACTCATAGTTATTTCTTATCTTTTAATTAAGATCCAACACATAATCCTAGCTCAAAATCATATAAATATGGCAAATTATAACATTTTGATTGTATTTTTTGTTGTCCTAGTTGGGACAAGTGCATATGTGCCTACATATGCTGTTGAAGAAAATGAACCAACGAAGTTATGGGATGAATGTGTCGTTAAAATCACTCCAAAGTGTGCATTGGATATTATTTCTGAAGTATTTGGAAATGGAGTGGTCTCTCTTCCTTGTTGTCAAGAACTTGTTAAAGAAGGAAAAGAGTGCCACAATACGCTAATTAAGTATATTGCGGATAGACCCGGCTTAATCACAAACGAATCTAGATACTTACAGAAACGAGATAATTTATGGGCGCGATGTGTTTCTTTCCCAACAATCATGTCACCAATGTAGTAATGTTGTAATAAAATAACACGCGGTTTTAAATAATTATATATGTTATTTCATTCATGTAACAAATTCAAAATTAATAATTAAATTTAAAATTGATATTTCATATTTATGTCAACATACTAAATTTTGTATATTTTAGTTGTTTGTTTGGCATTTGGTTTTTACCTCTTTTGCATATCTTTTAGATATCTAAAAAGGAGTCTACCCAAAATTTTCTTATCTCTTCCGAAAAATATGAATTGTTTAGTTGATTTCATTCGATAATGAGTTCTTGATGATTATATCTAAATTCTTCTAAGGAAAGTGATATAGAATTATAAGATTTTTTATAATATCAGTTGTATCTACAAAGTATAAGACTTTTGTAGTTATTTCTATTTTCAAACTTAAAACCAAACACCAAATACAAGTTCATATATAATAAAATATGTTAAACTTAAAATTTTATTTGTGAATTTTGATTTTTTAACTAGTTAATATGCTTAAATTTAAAATGTGCAATGAATAATATTGCTCAAATTTTTTGTTATTGGAGATGTATCTAAATTATTGCGTCAAAAATGTTTTTAAAGAAGTAAAGTACGATAACCTAAATATATATTTTGATAGATCTAATATAGTCATAAATGAGCCTAAATAATTAAAGAAAATAGATGAATTATGGACTAAGTGTATTTCTATGTGAGAAACATGTAAACAAGGTAGTAATGTTGTAAGAATTAAATATACTTTTAAATAATAATATTTGCTCATTAATTTATGCAACATATTAAAAAATAATAATTAAATATAGGTTTGAGATTCGATATTTATGTGAACATGTAAATTTTGCATAATTTTATTTTGTGTTTGTTTCCCATTTAGAGTTTTCTTCTCATTTGCATCTCCTTTTGATATCAAAAATTGAGTCATGTTAAATATTTCTTATCTATTCTGGAGGATATGAAATGTTTGATCGATTCTTATTCGATAATGGACTTTTCTAAACGGAATCATAATTCTTCGATGGAAAGTGATAGAGAGTTATATCGTCGATGTATCCAATTTTCTAGCTAGATATAATACTAAGAAAAATTTACATATCCGACTAGCGCTCTCTCTCTCTCTCAAATAGTATCTTTGACTATATTGGACATTGCTACACATTTTTGACCTTATGTTTATCTATGATGAACCTTATTAACAAAATAATATTTGTACGTTTCAGTCATTTACTAAATTATTAATTGTAGCATTTTTTCTTGTTTAGCTACATAAATTAAATATTATGAAATTATATCGCAAACTCATTAACTTTTAAACGTCTAAAATTTGTTTTGATTATTTTTTATATGAACCTTTGTTCATATGTTATAATATCATATTATTTTGTAGATTTTCAAATTTAAAAATTATTATTATAAATGTCAAACAATTTATTTATTTCTAATTTTGAGATAGCTATTTGCATCTATGTAATTTAGCAAATTAAGTATTTATAAATAAATGATTTTCATGGTTTAATAGCAATGTAAAGAGAAAAAATAATATAAACTTGAAATTTGTTCATAAATAATAAAAATGTTAAATGCAACTGATTCAAAAAGAAAAATGTAACTTAACACTTATCAATAAATAAAAGCCCGTAATAAAAGGTTATCACGTGTTTCGTTTTGGTTGGAATATCAATCGCAACTATAAATAGAGTTAGCATTTTTGTATCAAGAACAACATAAACTCATAGTTATTTCTTATCTTTTAATTAAGATCCAACACATAATCCTAGCTCAAAATCATATAAATATGGCAAATTATAACATTTTGATTGTATTTTTTNAAAAATGAACCAACGAAGTTATGGGATAAATGTGTCGTTTAAATCACTTCAAAGTGTGCATTGGATATTATTTCTGAAGTATTTGGAAATGGAGTGGTCTCTCTTCCTTGTTGTCAAGAACTTGTTAAAGAAGGAAAAGAGNTGAAAAGAGTGCTACAATACGCTAATTAATTATATTTCGGATAGACCCAGCTTAACCACAAACGAATCTAGATACTTACAGAAAATAGATGATTTATGGGCTCGATGTGTTTCTTTCCCAACAATCATGTCACCAATGTAGTAATGTTGTAATAAAATAACACGCGGTTTTAAATAATTATATATGTTCTTTCATTCATATAACACATTCAAAATTAATAATTAAATTTTAAACTGATATTTTAAATTTATTTCAACATACTAAATTTTGTATATTTTAGTTGTTCGTTTTGCATTTTGTTTTTTTACCTCCTTTGCATATCTTTTAGATATCTAGAAAGGAGTCTATCCAAATATTGTTTATCTCTTTCGAAAAATATGAATTGTTTAGTCGATTTCATTCGATAATGAGTTCTTGATGATTGTATCTAAATTCTTTATAGGAAAGTGATATAGAATTATAAGATTTTTTTGTAATATCATTTGTATCTACAAAGTATAAGATTCTTGTAGTTATTTATATTTTCTAACTTAAAACCAACCACCAAATACAAGTTCATATATAAAAAAAAGATGTTAAACTTAAAATTTCATTTGTGAATTTTGATTTTCTAACTGGTTAATATGCTTAAATTTAAAATGTGCAATACAAAATATTGCTCAATTTTTTTATAATTGGAGATGTATCTAATTTATTGTGTCAAAAATGTTTTCAAAGAAGTAAAGGACGATAACCAAAATATATATTTTGATAGTTCTAATATAATCACAAATGAGCCTAAATAATTAGAGTAAATAGATGAATTATGGACTAAGTGTATTTCTGTGAGAAACATGTATACAATGTAGTAATGTTGTAAGAATTTAATATACTTTGAAATAATAATATTTTCTCATTAATTTATGAAACATATTATAAAATAATAATTAAATATAGGTTTGAGATTCGATATTTATGTCAACATGTAAATTTTGCATAATTTTCTTTTGTGTTTGTTTCCCATTTAGAGTTTTCTTCTCAATTGCATCTCCTTTTGATATCCAAAATTGAGTCATGTTAAATATTTCTTATCTATTTTGGAGGATATGAAATGTTTGATCGATTCTTATTCGATAATGGACTCTTCTAAATGGAATCTTAATTCTTCGATGGAAAGTAACAGAGAGTTATATCGTCGATGTATCCAATTTTCTAGCTAGATATAATACTAAGAAAAATTTACTATCCGACTAGCACTCTCTCTCTTTCTCTCCCTAATATAGTATCTTTGACTATATTGGACATTGCTACACATTTTGGACCTTATGTTTATCTATGATAAACCTTATTAACAAAACAATATTTTTATGTTTCAGTCATTCACTAAATTATTGATTGTAGCACTTTTTTCTTGTTTAGTTACATAAATTAAATATTATAAAATTATATCGCATACTCATTAACTTTTAAACGTCTAAAATTTGTTTTGATTATTTTTTATATGCACCTTTGTTCATATGTTATAATATCATATTATTTTGTAGATTTTCAGATTTAAAAATTATTATTATAAATATCACACAATTTATTTATTTTTAATTTTGAGATAGCTATTTGCATCTATGTAATTTAGCAAATTAAGTATTTATAAATAAGAAACCTTAGCCGCTCTTCTCTCTGACTCGAAAATCGAGGCAAGCCGATCTGATTTTTCCAGCGACGGCGGCGGCGACAGCTTTTGTCGTTGTCGTCCCGCCTTGCTCCTCTTCTCTCGTCTTTCACTCATTTCCTTCTCGTCGTGTTGTCTCGTCATGTTGGCTGGTTCAAGGGCGAGTGACGGAGCCGATTTACTTCGGAGGGCCGGTGGTGAACCACTGTGTCTCCCCCAGATCCACCGTGGTAGAAAATCGGCAAAGCTCCCGTCAAGTTTATGTATCCCAGAGTCGCCTACCGGAGATCTCTACGCCCTCTGCTCTACCTGCGAATTCAGAGCCCTCCCGAAGACAGGTTCGACGACTTTTCATCCTTGTATGAATATTCCGTTAAAAGCTCCTCCTTCTGGACACCTTCAAAGTTCACCAGATTTACATTCACCTTCATTACCCTTCAGATCTGGTTTTGCTATAACATATTCTCAATGGACTCAAGGGATCCTTTCGACAGAAGTTGCACCCTTATTGTTGCTGAAACCGGAGGCGGTTAAAGCAGTCCTCTGTCTAGTCTCTTCCTTCTTTGCCCGTGACCAAGCTTCACGAAGACTCACCTTAATTGCCGGTAAAGAATTACTTTATATCAACCCTAGAAAGTTTAATTGTCTCTGTCTAGCATCCTCTAATCTCAATTGCAATCAATTTATTAGAGACTTACGGTATCATGATCTCTATAAGGCTGGTTCTGTTGAGATAGAATTTGCTAGTACTAGAATTCTATGTGTTCTTCTAGTGGATGGCTGTGAAAATCCCATAAAGTCGTGCTATCATGTGTTTGAGATCCATGTATCTCTATTCAATATTCATGCAATTCTTTGCATTGTGATCACAAGTCGGGTTGTAAATGTGGTGGCAGTCCAACTAATGGATTTCTTTGCCAGTCCTTTTCAAATGTCTTTTTTCCAAGACCAAGAAAGATCAATCATATCATCATTCTCTTCAATTTTATATCTCTCAAGGAGAGTGATCTTCTCATTGAAAAAGAGAATCCATCTACCGCACTCCTTTTCAAGGAGAATTTTCTTTTCTCGGTTTATCAAGCCGGAGAATTGGAAATGTATCCAAACCATTTTGCTGTCTTGTGTAAAGTTTGTTTCGAAACCAAAAGATGCATCGAAGTTCATCAAATTGAGATTTGTGGTTGTGGATTGTTTGCAAAAGACATTTTTCAAGGTGTCTTCCTTTTGTTTAGCTAAGGAAGTTGGTTCAACCTCTAAGTCTTCCACAGATACTAAGTTGCATAGTTTCTTTGACTCTGACACTATCAGTTCATCAAGCGCCGTCAAGTTTGTGTATCTATCTTTGCTTTGCTTTATTGTTGGTATTGTTGTTATGGCCTTCGAGCCATTAGCTCAGGATTATCCGAAGCGTTTTATTCATATGTAAACGTTTAAGATTGGAATGAAACTTTGGTGAACAAAAAGAAAGTATTTATAAATAAATGATTTTCATGGTTTAATAGCAATGTAAAGAGAAAAATAATATAAACTTGAAATTTGTTATAAACAATAAAAATGTTAAATGCAACTGATTCAAAAAGAAAAAAAATGTAACTTAACACTTATTAATTTGTAAAAAAAATAACACTTATTAATAAATAAATAAAGTAATAAAAGGTTATCAAGTGTTTTATTTTGGTTGGAATATCAATCGCAACTATAAATAGAGTTAGCATTTTTGTATCAAGAA
>OVBE01006462.1:0-19859 GCA_900406425.1 Iberis pinnata | reverse complement strand
ATTTTTATATATTATATATTTAAAATTATTCAGTTGACAAAATAAACAATAGTATATTTAGTACGTTTTATATTATAAAATTATATATTATTTCAATATTTGAAAATGTTTAATAAATTTTAGATAATTTCATATTACCTACATATTTATATTTGTCGACAAATTTCATAAATATTATATAAAAATTTATATAATAATACATAAATTTTATTTATAATATTATATTTTTGGATTTATATTTTATAATATATTTTCGTGCATTGCGCGGGATATTTTTTAATTAAAAAAATAAGAGATACACATAAAGGATAATTGTCATTTAATGATTTAAATTCTTTAATGCTTTTATAATAAGAGACAATAAAAAAGGTCATAGGTGCTCTGTGCTCACCTCATATCTATTGGTACTCATAAGGTAAAAAGACCAGTATCGTAAAGTTATATATTTATTAGTTCTTATTAAGTTTTTATTTGAGTTTTCACAAATTTCTCTTATTTTTCAAAGAAATTGTGCCATTGCAAAAGTAAAATAAAAGTTGGCTGAAAAGAAATAAATTTACCGCATTGAGACAACTCCAAAAATGATAATTTCGTCTTTAGCTCTTTTTCCTAAATGTCTACTTAATTTTCACTGAAACAAAAAAAAAAACAAAAATAGAAATCGGGAGTGTCTGTTTCGTCCTCACAACAGATGATGAGAAGAAACTTGACCCTTTGTATCGCTCAAGAGCTCTTCTCTTCTCTCTACAAAAATGGCCGCACGTTTCCATCCTTCTCCCACCACCTCCTCCCACCATGACTTCTTCTTCTCTCTCTCTCCGTTTCACAGCTCTCCCTCAGACTCTCCTCCCTTCAAAGCCCAGAAGATCCGTCATCGTCGCCGCTCAGACCGTTACTCCCGCGGATTCCACCGCTTCCCCCGCCGTTGACGCAGATCGCCTAGAGCCCAGGGTCGAATTGAGAGATGGATTCTTTATTCTCAAGGAGAAATTTCGAAAAGGGATTAATCCTCAGGAGAAGGTTAAGATCGAGAAGGAGCCAATGAAGCTATTTATGGAGAATGGAATCGAAGAGCTTGCGAAGAAATCTATGGAAGAGATCGATAGTGAAAAGACTTCAAAAGAAGATATTGATGTTAGGCTGAAATGGCTTGGTCTGTTCCATCGCAGGAAGCATCAGTGTATGTTGTTACTTAGATTCTCTTTTGAATTTATTTTGATGAGATTAGATCTAAAGTGAAGATTTATGTTGTTTGTAGATGGTAAATTTATGATGAGGTTGAAGTTACCAAATGGTGTGACCACAAGTGCACAAACTAGGTATCTAGCGAGTGTGATTAGGAAGTATGGTGAAGATGGTTGTGCAGATGTTACAACAAGACAGAATTGGCAGATCCGAGGTGTTGTGTTGCCTGATGTGCCTGAGATCTTGAAAGGTCTTACTTCTGTTGGGTTAACGAGTCTTCAGAGTGGAATGGACAATGTGAGGAACCCTGTTGGGAATCCTTTAGCTGGAATTGACCCGGATGAGATAGTCGATACAAGACCTTATGCGAATCTTCTTTCACAGTTCATCACTGCTAATTCTCTTGGAAACCCTGATTTCACCAACTTGTGAGATTACTTTTGATGCTAAGATTGAGTTGTTTTGTTGACTGAATGAAACTTACTAAGAGATCTTTTGTTTTGTTGTAGGCCAAGAAAGTGGAATGTGTGTGTGGTGGGAAGTCATGATCTTTATGAGCATCCACATATTAATGATCTAGCTTACATGCCTGCCAATAAAGATGGCAGGTTTGGATTCAATTTGCTTGTGGGAGGATTCTTTAGTCCCAAAAGGTGCGAGGAAGCTATTCCTCTTGATGCGTGGGTCTCCGCTGATGAGGTTCTTCCACTCTGCAAAGCCGTTTTAGAGGCTTACAGAGATCTTGGAACTCGAGGGAATCGGCAGAAGACAAGAATGATGTGGCTTATCGACGAACTTGTAAGTACATAAATCTTAAAATCCTTACTTAGAAATCTGGGTGTTTAAATTTATATGCTGTTTCAATTTAAAGGGTGTTGAAGGATTTAGAGCTGAAGTAGAGAAGAGAATGTCAACAAAGAAACTCGAGAGAGCATCTTCAGAGGATCTTGTGAAGAAACAATGGGAGAGGAGAGACTATTTCGGAGTCCGCCCTCAGAAACAAGAGGGACTTAGTTACATTGGCCTTCATGTTCCTGTTGGTAGGCTTCAAGCAGATGACATGGACGAGCTTGCTCGGTTATCTGACACCTATGGTTCAGGGGAGCTCAGACTCACAGTAGAGCAAAACATTATCATCCCAAATGTGGAAACCTCAAAAACTGAAGCTTTGCTTCAAGAACCATTTCTCAAGAACAGGTTCTCACCCGAGCCATCTATCTTGATGAAAGGCTTAGTTGCTTGTACTGGAAACCAGTTTTGCGGGCAAGCAATAATTGAGACCAAACTAAGAGCTTTAAAGGTGACAGAAGAAGTGGAGAGGCTTGTAGCTGTGCCAAAGCCAGTGAGGATGCATTGGACTGGATGTCCCAATACTTGTGGACAAGTCCAAGTGGCGGATATCGGATTCATGGGATGCTTGACACGTGGCGAGAATGGGAAGCCTGTCGAGGGTGCTGATGTGTATGTTGGAGGACGAATAGGAAGCGATTCGCACTTGGGAGAGATTTATAAGAAAGGTGTTCGTGTCACAGATTTGGTTCCATTGGTGGCAGATATTCTTGTCAAAGAATTTGGTGCTGTGTTGAGAGAAAGAGAGGAGAATGACGATTGATTGATTCAAACTCTCTGGATCATTCAGCCTTTGATACTTGATATTGTGTGCTTGTGCCCATAATTTTGGGTTTTCTTTTTAGCTCTTGTTGTAACTTGTAACATTATTATTTTTTTATTGTCAACTGTGAATTGTATTAATAGTATAGTTTACAACCATTGAATTGTTTTATGGGCTCTAGTTACTTTAGCTCTTTTAGCAAGATCATCTGCTATGACATTGAAATTTCTGGATACAGAAGAAATGTTAAATTTATTGTATTTCTGAAGAAGATGGTATATGTCCCAGAGTAAAGTAGCAGCTTCTTTAGTTGGAGCTGAGGCTAAAGTTTGTCCTGCAAAACTTTTGAAATCATATAAGTGATGACTTTATTATCACTCAATAGATTATTGTAAACTCGTATATCCTAGTGAGTATAAAGTTGTAAGGGCTTCATAAACTGCATAGTATTCCGTCTCTGTGGCAGTAGATAAAGCAGTTGTTGTTGTTGTGAATCCTTGAAGCACTTTCTTTTCCCCTTCGTAAAGAACCCAGCCCACTCCAGCAGTTGTCTTTGAAAAAGAGAAACTCATTTGGATCGGAAACAAATTGAGGTGATAACTTGTAACATTATTCTTTGTTGTTTTATGATATATTGCTTTTATTATTCTAGTTATAAATTCTGAGTTTTTCTTTGAAAAGTTTTATAAATACGATGATGTAAAATTTTGTTTGTCTTCATAGACTCATAGACTAGTCATATTTTTTAGTTTAAGCAACGTACATTGCATTTGTTGGCCTTCTCTCTCTCTTAAACAATTTCTCTGCCTTCTCTCTACCTTTGAATTTCTTTCCTCTTCACCTCCACATCTTTGCCGGTGTCCGGCGGTTCGCCGGCGCCGTGCATGTACATATTTTTCTTTTTTTCTTCTCTTTTCTTTCGACTTTTTCTCACCCACTTCCATTGCTTCTTCTTTTGGTACGGTTCCCTCTTAAACCGAAGGCCCTTTCCCCCTCTTCGCTCCCTCTTCACTCCTTCTTCTCTTCTCCTTTTAGCAAGTCGGCGGTGATTGAGTGTTGTCTTCTTCGTATCCTCAATCCTTTCGGAGTATGGTGCGGGTGGAGATCTTCACTCCCTTGTACATGCATGGTTGATTCCGGCGATTGGAGCGGCGATGATGGTTGTGCTCAAGGTTGGAGACGAGATCTGGTGGTTTCGGACCTTTTTGGTGTTAGGAGGCGACCAAGATTTGGAGACTTGCGGCGAAGTGTTAGGCACTTCCATCTTCCATCGTTCATTGGTGCTCCGGCGATTTGGTGGTACTTGTTTCACGGTGCATCTCTTTTCCGGTCACCGACTTTTGAATGGTGGTTACGTGGACTTCCTAACATTCACGCAATCTTCATCATCAGAAGCTTCTGGATCAATAATTTGGGCTCACTAATGGGTCTTCTTTTTTGTTGGGTTGTGGACTTTTGTTTTGGTTGTTTTTGCTTTCTTTTCTTACATGTCGACTGCTTTGTTTTACGCTTAAGGAACCACCTAATTTGGGCTCAGCTTATCTCCACTCCCACATGGGCTTTAAGCCGTTATAATGGGACTCAAGGGGCTCTAGACATTGTTCTAGATATTGTAATCCCATCATGGGATAGGATTCTCTCCTTACATGGAGATTTAGGTGGTCTTAGGTTTAATATTAGTAGTTTCAATTTTAAGTTAATTACCCTAAATGGGTCAGTATCTTTCCCCTGGTGGAATATGTTNTTGAAAAAAAAAAAAAAAAAAGCAACGTACATTAAATAAGTTAAATCAATTGACATATACATATATACTCTTCTAGCAGTGCATATAAAAAAAATTAACTGGACTATATGGTATAATTGTGGTATGCGGAAAACGGAACAACTATGGTTAAGACAAAACAAGCGTTACAATTTTCTTTGAAAATACAAAAATTATATGTGGTGCGGAATAACTTCTGAAGTAACTTTTGAGTTTCAATGTTCAAAATCTATTATAAATTTGTGATATTTTATAAATAAAAATAATTTTCCGGTATCTTTATAACTAAAGAAGTATATTTAGCATTTTCAAAGTAGATGTTATAAAAAAATATGAAGGGTTGAATGGTGATAGCGGATCAAATTATGATGAAAACTAAATTTTGTAGAGCGATATGGTTTAAGTGCAGTTTTTGCAGGGAAATTGTAAATAGGAGAAAATGCACTCGCAATGCAAGTGGTGTGATTTAATCCCTAGTCTACTAACAAGGCAACATAGGCGACACACCACTAGACCACTTGCTTTTTTGCTATATTTACATAATAAAATATTTGGGTAACTTGGACGGCCCATTGTGGTTTAGAGATTAATATGATAATATATATATATATATATATATATATATATGTAGCTAGATAAAACAACCATCAAAAACTATGTTTATTCCAAAAATACCACACTCCCAAAAGTTCCAATAAGACCACATATTTTTCAAAAATACCACAAAAATACTTTTGTTCCAAAAATACCACAAAATTTGAAATAATTTTAAAACTTCAAATTTAAACCCTAAAGCCCCAAAATCAAACTCTACCCCTTCAAAACTCAACTCTAAACTCTATTTAGTGAACCCAAACCCAAAATTATAAATTCTAAACCCTTAAAATTCACTTTATATGTTTGTGGTATTTTTGAAACAATTGAGAGTGTGGTATTTTTGGAACTTTTGGGAATGTGAAATATTTTTGGAATTTGAACTTCTTTTAATAGTATTTCAAGAAATTTCTCAATAACATATATGTCATTTAATTAAATAATCTTACTATTCTAGTTAATGTCAATTTTTTTTTTGTTAGGAAGGTGCGATTAAAATGCGACTTGTACGGAAAACAAAACAAGTGTACTTTGTACAAAATCAGTTGTAAATATTTAATAATATGGGGTACAAAATAATATTAAACAATCTGAATATTCTAATCAATGTTATATGAATATATATATATATATGTTATATATATATATATATATATATCACAGTAAAACCGAGATATATAAATATATATATATATATATATATATTTACATAAATTTACTAATACACATGAAAAATTAGTCTGGACCAATTATTCAGGCTTTTCCAAAATATATAGACAAATGAAAAATCTAATCAATGTTATATATTATAGTAAAACTGCAATATATGTATTTTTTACATATATTTACTAATACATATAAACAATTAGTCTTGACCAATTATTCAGGCTTTTTCAAAATACATAGACAAAGCTGGTTTGAAGACTTTAAAAGCAATATAAAACTAAAACTATGCATAATTTTTTAACTAGAACTTGAAAAAGAATGCAAGCTTATATTTATTCTGTTTAGATTCAAAACTGACTATGTATAAATACAAAAAACCAAAAATATTGTTGGCCTCATAAATGAAGTTGAGTTTCAAGTTTGACTAGAGGTATACGGTAACCATTACCAAGATTTGTAAAATATATGGTATCCTTGAGAAAAAAGAGAAAACCAAGTTCCTAGTCTACGAAGAAAAAAGTATTTTTGGGACAGGATTTTGAGTTCCCAATTGAAGGATAGTAAGACTAAAGCATCGATCGGGTGTTAGGAACCTAAAAATGAGGATCGTCCTCAAATTTATTTCTCACGAAATTTTTGAGCGAGCAAACACATATGTGCCTACTTTTCCAAGGGTTGAAGCACAGAGTACGTGGTTACAACCGTAACCTAATATTTGAAAACTTAGAAAATGACCCCAACTTGAGATTTATTTTTATGATGAGTTGTTGAAATTTTGTAGGTTCTTCATAGAAGAGGTTGATTTAGAAAATCAATTCATCTAAACTAAGAATGATAAGCAAGACTACTACACGATTTTACTCAACCAAGCGCTTATGTCCCTGCCTCTTTGGTGACATTGTGTTTGACCATCCGGATCCAAAAATATTTCAAGGTAGGAGAAGGAGACCGATCCACAAGAAGAGGTGGGTCAACAAGGAGATTCACCCTCAAGCTCACCATCTCGAGCGAGCTGATTGATTCATATTTTAACGTTGTTAGCCTAGTATTTTAGGCATTATTTATGTATATTTTATAACTTTTGTAGTTTTTAAGTCTTTTGGTTTCAATTTTATGGTTTTAATAGTTTAGAGTTTATGATTTTCACTTGTTCATGTTTTGCATGGTCTGAGTCATTTTCATGATTTTAGGGTTTGGATTTGACCTTGAGGAATCGAGGATGTTTTGGAGAGTTCAAAGGTGAACAAAAAGAATTGGATGATTATACTGACAGTTTAGACTGCTAGTTTGAAGAAGAAGACTTTACAGCGCTAGTAGAGAAATGCACCGGCGTTTGGGTATAAGGATTCATGCTCCCATATAAACCTTCTAATATAGGGTTTGAATGATGCGCCAGTTTTCTAAATTTGATAATTAACTAAAGTTACTATTAATACCCAAACGATTCTAATTGGTATCCTAAGCCCTAATAAAGGATCTTAAATAACACTCAACAACATTAGTTTTAAAACAGAAAGCTCCTGAGATTTAATTTTTCATTTTTAAAAAGCTGTAGCTGCTTGTTTTTATTATTGCCCAACTATCTTTGTCAACAAATGATACAAAGTAAAAACCTTTTAACAAATTTTATTTTATTTTATTAGTATATATTAAACCTTAACGTAAGAGCTTAAACGAATCTCATTCATGTGATGTTAAAAATTTACACACCTTGTATAAGTGCAGTGGGTATTGCAGGAGCCCAGGCCTCATAGGCAAAGTTTATCTCAAAAGCATCATAAGCCCATTTTGGAGGATGAGGGGGCGAGCAAAAGTGCCGAAGGAATAGTGCACCTATCCCTTGTAAATCCGCAGAACAATGACCTATTGACCAACCCGCCGAAGAAATAGTGCGTCTAGTCACCTGCCCAGCATAGCCAAATGATGACGAAGACGCATTATAAAAAGGGGGAGGGCTTCCACGAGAAAAAGTCCGCAATTCCGAGAGAATGAACTTAGAGAGAAGTTAGAGAGATAAATCGACGCCCTTAAACTTCTTATTCTTATTTGAGCTCGTCGGAGCTGTCGACGATCTCACCTTGCTTGTAATCACCCCTTTCAAATACGAACTCAAATCAAGGACATTCACCCTATATCCAACAATTGGCAACTTCACTAGGGACTAATTTGAAAGGAAGAAACACACCTTATTATACGACGCACTGAAAGC
This sequence comes from Iberis pinnata, assembly GCA_900406425.1. Taxonomy (NCBI): domain Eukaryota; kingdom Viridiplantae; phylum Streptophyta; class Magnoliopsida; order Brassicales; family Brassicaceae; genus Iberis; species Iberis pinnata. The sequence continues at coordinate 11,831 of OVBE01006462.1, read as the reverse complement.
ATGGCAAATTTGACCCATTCAGACGACTACGTTCAGGTCGAAGACGAAAACCACCTCAAAGAGCGGGATGCCAGGGTCGACGATCAACATACGCCGACCGGAGCGACGAACATGATCCAAGGAGTACCCACTCAAGAAGAAACTAACGAGACACTACTGCACATAATGGAGGAACAAGAAAAAGAATCAAGGCAACTGAAGAACAAGGTCAAAGCAGTGATGACCACCAAAATGGAAGTTCTAAACAGGAACCTCTTCGGATCCACAGACACATTGACGCCAACATTGGATAACCCGCGCCACGAGTCACACCATTGCATCGATCCACTCCACCATGGCGACTCTGCCAACTAGAGTGAAGAGATAAGGGTGCTAAAAGCCCAACTGAAGGAGATTAGTTCTCTCATGCGTAGAGCCACGATCTCGGCGCTGGAGATCGAGCGAGTCGTTGAGGAGACCCAAAGAACCCCATTCACAAGGAGAATAACAGAAACCCGAATCAAGCACACTGCAAAGGTTAAGTTTCCAACTTTCAAGGGGAATGCCAAACCCACTCACTACATGACTGCATTCACAATCACGATGGTACAGGCCCAATTCACATATGAAGAGAGGGACGCGGGTCTCTACCAGTTATTCTTGGAAAATTTAGGAGGGACGCACTCTCGTGGTTCTCTCACCTAGAGGCCCGATCAATCGACAACTTCCAATAGCTGTCAACAAAATTCGTCAAACACTACTCCATGTTCATGGAGAAGAAAGCATCAACTGCTGACCTATGGTCTTTGAGTCAACGACATCGCGAACCCCTCACGCTGTTCATAGAACGCTACAAGGAAGTAGTACCAAAGTTGCAATCTCCGACGAAGCGGCCATCGCCGCGCTTAGGAACGCACTATGGTATGAATCCAGGTTCAGGGAGGAGCTACTCCTAAACCAGCCCAAAAATCTCAAAGACGCCCTCCATAGAGCTAACAGATTCATCGAAATGGAAGAAGAAAAGGCCACCATGGCACATAAACATACCAAAAGCCACCGAGGAAAAGAGAAGGAAAAGATCTTTGAACCACGTCAGTTATATAAAGGTCAGCCTAAACTCGACAAAGGGAAGAGACATGCAAACTACCTCGTCGAAGAACGCAAACCACATGCAGCACAACACCTCAATGATGATCGCGACACCTTCTGCGAGCTCCATAACCGCCAAGGCCACAGCACGGTAGACTGTCGCCACCTGAAGAACATGCTGTTAAAAAGATATCAAGAGGTACATGGATGAGACGGGCAGAGAAGATCTTACCAATATCCACTAAGAAACCAAAGGGAACGATCACAAAACAATAAACCAAATCAAACCCACTAAGCACAAGGAAAACAACAAGAAAGACATATCGTTGAGACGAATATGATCCCTCCCCGAAGACAGGACAACAATGAACGAGAGGGCAACATCCCCAATCCGCGATGGAGAATAAACATCATCATGGGAGGTATCCAACAACGCGGGGACACCCTGGAAGCATCAACAAGCATCAACAAGATCATAACGTCTAGTGCTTAAAACGCGAAGAGGATCGACCAGCATGCCGCTAGGGCACAAACCAATCAGATTCACTAGTGACGACCTGAATGGGGTAGATGATATCCAGAAAGAATCCATCATCGTTGAACTCATCATTAAAGATTGCGAGGTGACGAGAATCCTCATCGACATTGGGAGTTTGGTAGATATAACATTCAAAAGTACACTGCACAAAATGAAAATCTGGGAGGAAGATATAAAGAGGACCACCAAGTCCCTCACCGACTTTGGAGGCAACACGGTGGAAACGATAGGATCCATCAAACAACTAGTTTGAATGGGAAGAGACATGATTATCACCAAGTTCCAGGTCGTCGATGAATATCCAATCTTTAACGCCATCCTGGGAACTTCATGGCTATTGGAAACGAAAGTGGCGGTCTCAATCTTCCATCAGTGTGTCAAAATCCCGTCAAGTAGGGGAACCATCACCCTCATAAGCAACCAAAGAGCAGCAAGGACCCGTTTCATCGTGGAGCACAAAGCGTGAAAGATTTCTGAATTATAGCAGCTACAGCTTGGGAGCTTAGAATGTCTAAACCTCCCCAAGATTGTAAGAGCCTCGAATGTGAAATAATCGACCAAGTCAATATAGATGATAGCTATCCGGAGAGATGCGTCAGGATCGGCCACTAGTTAGACGAAGGGATAAGAGCAGAGCTGATCGCCTTCCTGAAAGAAAACACTTACACGTTCGCATGGTCGCTTGAATCTATGAAGGGAATTGAGCCAAGCATCACCTGCCACGAGCTAAACGTCGACCCGACGTTCAAATCCATCAAACAAAAACAACGGAAGCTGGGACCCGAAAAGGCATAGGCAGTTAACGATGAGGTGGAGAGATTATTGCACTGGGTCAATAGCCAAAGTCAAGTACCCCGAATGGCTAGCGAACCCAGTAGTCATAAAAGAAAAATAGCAGCAAATGGAGAGTATGCGTCAACTTCACCAACCTGAACAAAGCCTTCCCAAAAGACAGCTACCCACTCCAGCACATCGATAGGCTCGTTGAGGCCACTGCCAGGAACGAATTATTCTCTTTCATGGATGCTTTATCAGGTTACAACCAAATAATGATGCACCCTGATGGCCGGGAAAAACGGCCTTCATCACCGACAGGGGCACATATTGCTACAAGGTTATACCTTTTGGCCTCAAGAACGCAGGGGCAACATACCAAAGATTATACAACTGCATGTTCACCGACCTTCTGGGCACCACCATAGAGGCATACATCAACGTCATCCTCATAAATTCATTATTTGGGGCTGACCACTTGTGTTCCCGCTTTGCCATTCTCAATCAGTACGAGATAAACCTCAACCCCACCAAATGCACGTTCGGCGTAACGTTAGGGGAATTTCTAGGTTACATCGTCACATAGATAGGGATCAAAGAGAATCCCAAGAAGATAAGAGCACTCCTAGACCTCCCATAACCAAAGAGCACCAGAGAAGTACAGAGGCTGACCGGACGCGTCGCCGCCCTCAACAGGTTCATATCAAGGTCGACGGATAGATGCCTGCCTTTTTATCAACTCCTACGAGGAAACAAAAGGTCTGAATGGGACGAGAAACATGAACAAGCCTTCAAGGACGAAAGCGGCGCACTACGTTATGATCGACGAACACTTACTGCGGCGAGATTCCACAGGCATTCTGTTGACTTGCCTTCGCATCAACGAAGCCGACTACATCATGTGAGAAACATATGACAGCGTAGGAGGAAATCACTCAAACGAGCGGGCACTTGCGCTCAAAATAAAGAAGAACGGTCACTATTGGCCGACTATGATAGAAGACTGCCAAAAATATGCACTTAGGTGCGATCAATGCCAACACCACGCCCCGACAAGCCATGAACCCACCAAACTTTTGCGAACGTCCGCCTCACCATACCCCTTCTGCGAACATCTCTCAAAACACCTCATTCCATTAACCATTCATAACACACAAACAAAACCATAGATCACCATCTTTTAAGAGGCATCTTGGAAGATGATTATTTAATTTAAGGTTGTCGTACCAACCTTATTGGATTTTATGAACATGATGATTACAAACGGTATTACAGAAGAAGAGTCAATTCTATTTCATCATGAAAGCTCCTTTATTATTGTAAGGGATAGTAATATCAATAATATGTTATAAATAATATATTAAACTATAATACCTTAATATTTACTCAAAAAGGATAAAAATCCACCACTTCCAACTATATTTGATTAATTGTTACTTATATTTTTTCAAAATCATATAAAAATATCATATACCCTAACAATATAATTTTAACACAAACACCAATTCGTGTAGTTCTTAAGCATGAGACAACTAATTAACAGTTAATAATTTAACTTAAATTGATAACGTGGTCAAAGATTCGTTTTCAGATTTTTTTTCAACACAAGTATCGTATGGTACATAAATAAAAAACGAACCCATTGACAGAGTCAAAATTTACCGAGCATTTATTGATAATATTTTATGGTCAATGGTCAAATAAAAATTTCATTTATAAGGTAGAGGATTAAAACCCTCATGTACTATATATAAGTAACTTTTTCCTCATAATTTTTGTGAATCTGGTGTACAAAAAAATTTCATCAAATATTCAATCGAGTTTGAATGTGACTACATTTTAAAGGTAAATCTATATATCCAAAGGAATGTTCTTTTTTATGCATGAGCATTTTTAGTTCTATGTATATATGCTACAAAAAACGTATTTGGTTTCTTAAATAATTATTTAGAAATATACTATTTTATGATAAGAGTTCTTATATTTATTTATGGAAATTATTATGTTTCGCCAAATTATGATTTTTTTGCATATTTTTAACTAATTTTAAAATAAATTATGTGACTACGAATTTTAAATATATAATCATCCATTGATTTCTTCACTCTCAGAAATCTACAATTAGATAGTCACTAAAACTTTTTTTTAAAAATGCTCTATTCCTTAAGCTCTACATCGACGAATGGTGTGAAATTTCAAAAAAAAAAAAAAATTTAACTTTCATGAAGTTATTTTGCTCTTTTCCTAACAAATCATTAAATAAATTGTTATAGTTACGACATAGAATACGAATTTATAGATATAAATAATATGGTAATATTATGGTATTTGGATAAATACCTAAAATCGTATACTATAACATAAAATTAATTTAAGTATTAGCTAACTAAAACAACTTGTGCAGTTTAAAATTTTGCAGAAAATATGGCAATACCCGACTATGCGGTTTCTACAATAATCACACCTTAGATCATGTACGTGTTTGTAAGTCGTACATATAGTAGAGAAATACAATATGAAGACAAAAACATGGACATTAATACATGTATGGATAAGTGAAGAAATTCTGCTATGGTTGTTCCTTTTGCTGGATGAGAATGACCATTACTTAGCATGTGGAGAAATATATGATGAGGCGGTAGAGTCATGGTAGCTATTAACAAAAATGCTCAAAGACATAACTTTATATGTCCCCCATTTGCCACTTCTTATAACGGTTGTGAACGAAAATCTCTACCTTTTATAAGCAAATTTTAATACAATCTATTTTTATGATATAACCAAATGTTTTAAAGGAACTTGTGATTGTACTAGTGATAGCATCACTTACAGTGTCGTAGTTTGGAGAATTGCATTTAAGTCCATTAGAGATTGAATTTTATTTATTGGAGCTATGTTTGTTGAATCTTAATGTGAAAAAATTTCGGTTTACATTTGTAGATGGACGACATGTGTAAACCGGCATTTTCTCTTACAAATATCCAACACAAAGCTCTAATATACAAAATTCTCTCTCTAATTGACTTAGATGCATTTTCTCAACATTCAACGACATCAGCTTTAGCACATACAATCTCAAGCTTCTTCATAACATTTGCGATTATATGATAAATATAGAGTTCATTGAAATATTCTTCCAACATGTAGAGATTGCAATTCACCATTGCGATCAGAGGAGCAAACCGGTGATGTATGTATCGTTAAGTATGTTGGGCAACATATGATAGGAATTGGTCGTCTCATCATATCTTTCTCCGCATGTTAGGTATTGGTAATTGACATCCCAAAAACCAAATGACGTAAAATTGGCTGTGAAATTAATATCCAGAGCACATTTTGAAGGTAATCTAATATATTGAAAGATAATTGTTACGCGATAAAAATTTCTTATTTTTGTAATTCAAGAGAAAAATATTTTTAGCTTCTTGAATTGTTTTTTGAAAAATATAATCTTCTATAGCATGATTCATATGTTGATTTAGGTGGTATATTTTTATTAAGGTACGGTAGCTCCATATTCTCTTATTGGGTTAAAAAATAATTATGTAAGAAATATTTTAAATACTTAATCATCCATTAATTTATTCAGCATTAAAAATTTACTAATAAAGAATGGTTTAAAATATGATAGATGTATAGTTTGAACTGCTAATCATATTCATTTGTGTTTTTACTATCTTTATAATTTTTTGTTGAGCCAAAAAGAACAAACAAGACGATCAAAAATGTAAGCAGAAGAATCTTCAGTTTTGTATGTATTATAAATGAAAAAGATTCAATCTCTCGTAACATATTATTTCAATAACCATTCATAATACATAAACAAAACCATATATTACCTTCTTTTAAGAGGCATCATGGAAGAAGATTATTTAATCTAGGTTTTCGTACTGGCCATAGTGGATTGTATGAACATGATGATTACAAATGGTAATACAGAAGAAGAGTCTATTCTATTTCACCGTGAAAGCTCTTTTATTATTGTAAGGTATAGTAATATCAAAAATATATAATAAATAATATTGTAAACTATAATACCTTAATGTTTACTCAGAAAGGGTAAAAATCCACTACTTCCAACAATTTTGATTAATTGTCACTTATATGTCTTCAAATCATATAAAAATATCATATACCCTAACAATATAATTTTAACAAAAACACCAATTGGAATAGTTCTTAAGCATGAGACAACTAATTAACAGTTAATAATATAACTTAATTGATAAAGTGGTCAAAGATTCGTTTTCAATTCTTTTTTCAACACAAGTATCGTATTGTACATAAATAAAAACGAACCCCTGAGTCAAAATTTACCGAGCATTTATTGATAATATTGTATGGTAGATGTTGAAATAAAACATTATTTCTATGGTAGAGGATTAAAACCCTCATATACTATATATATATATATATATATATATAAAAGTAACTTTTTCTTCATAATTTTTGTGAATATGGTGTACAACATAATTTAATCAAATGTTCAATCGAGTTTGAATGTGACTACATTATAAAGGTAAATCTATATATCGAAAAGAATGTTCTTTTATGAAAGAGCATATTTAATTATATGTATATATGCTACAAAAATCGTATTTGGTTTCTTGAATATTTACTTAGAAATATACTCTTTCGTAATAAGAATTCTTATATTTGTTTATAGAAAGTATTATGTTTCACCAAATTATGATTTTTCACATATTTTTAACTAATTTTAAAATAAATTATGTGACTACGAATATTAAATACTTAATCATCCATCGATTCCTTAACTCTCATAAATCTACTATTAGAGAGTCACTAAAATATTTTTAAAATGTTTTATCCCTTAACCTCTACATCGGTGGCTAGTGTGAATTTGCTATAAAAAAAAGTTTATCTAACTTTCATGAAGTCATATTGCTCTTTTCTTAAAAATTCATTAAATAAATTGTTATAGTTATGACTTAGAATTTGGATTTCTAGATATAAATAATATGGTAATATTATGGTATTTAGATCACTTTTAAAAGCTTATTCTATATTTTACAACTAATTTAAGTATCAACTAATTAAAATAACTTGTGCAGTTTGAAATTTTGAAGAAAATATGACAAAACCCGATTATGCGGTTTGAAATTTATAACAATGACCACACCTTAGATCATGTACGTGTTTGGAAGTCATACGTATAGTAGAGAAATACAATGTGGAGACAAAAACAGGGACATCAATACACGTATGGATAAGTGAAGAAATTCTGCTATGGTTGTTCCTTTCGCGCATGAGAATGACCATTACTTAGCATGTGGAGAAATATATAATGAGACGATTGAGGCATGGTAGCTATTAACAAACATGCTCAGAGATATAACGTTCATATGTCCATATTCGCCACTTCTTATAGCGGTTATGAACGAAAATCTCTACCTTTTAGAAGCAATTTCAATAAAATCTATATTTATGATATAACCCCAAATGTTTGGAAGGAACTTGGGATTGTACCAGTGATAGCACTACTAACAGTGTCAAAGATTTAGGAATTGCACTTAAGTCCATTAGAGATATAAATTTTTATTGGAGCTATGTTTGTTGAATTTTCATGTGAAAAAATTTCGGTTTACATTAGTAGAGGGACGAAATGTGTAAACTGACATTTTCTCTTACAAATATTCAACAAATAAAGCTCTACTAAAAAAGTCTACATGTGATGGACTTAAATGCATTTTCTCAACATCCTACAACATCAGCTTTAGCATATACAATCTCAAGTTTCTTCATAACATTTTGCGATTATATCATAAATATGAAGTTCATTGAAATATTCTTCCAACAGGTTGAGATTTTCATTGACCATCGGGATGATAGGAGAAGAAATATTGATAAATGTATCGTTAAGCAGGTTGGGTAACATATTATAGTAATTTGTCGTCTCATCATATCTTTCTCCACATGTTAAGTACTGATAATTTACATCCCAAGCATCAAATAACGTAAAACTGGCCGTAAAATCAACATCCACAACACATTTTGAAGGCAATCTAATATATTGGAAGACAAAGATAATTTTTACGCGATAAAACTTCTTATTTCTTATATTATATTATAATTCCAGATAAAAATATTTTTAGCTTCTTGAAATTCGTTTAGAAAATGTAATCTTTTATACATGATTCTTATTTTGATTTATGTGGTATATTTTTATTAAGGTATGGTTGCTCCATATTCTTTTGACTCGGTTAAAGAATCATTATGTAAAAAATATTTTTGAAATACTTAATGATCCATCAATTTCTTTGGCATTGAAATTTACTACTAAAGAATCGTTAAAATATTAAAATATGATAGATATATAGTTTGAACTGCTAATCATATTCATTTGTGTTGTTATTATCTTTATAATCTTGTGTTTGAGCCAAAAGGAACAAACAAAACAATGAGAAATGTAAGCAGAAGATATCTTCAATTTTCTATGTATTATAAATGAAAAAGATTCAATCTCTCAAAACACCTCATTTCAGTAACCAATTATAATACACAAACAAAACCATATATTACCTTCTTTTAAGAGGCATCATGGAAGAAGATTATTTAATCTGGGTTTTCGTACTGGCCTTAGTGGATTGTATGAACATGATGATTACAAATGATAATACAGAAGAAGTGTCTATTCTATTTCACCGCGAAAGCTCTTTTATTACTTTAAGGTATATTAATATCAAGAATATATAATAAATAATATTGTAAACTATAATACCTTAATATTTACTCAAAAAGGGTAAAAATACACCACTTCCAACGATTTTGATTAATTGTCACTTATATGTCTACAAAATCATATAAAAATATCATATACCCTAACAATATAATTTTAACACAAACACTAATCGTATAGTTCTTATGCATGAGACAACTAATTAACAGTTAAAAATTTAACTTAAATTGATAACGTTGGCAAAGATTTGTTTTCAATTCTTTTTTCAACACAAGTATCGTATGGTACAGAAATAAAACAACAAATCCATCGATTAAATCAAAAGTTACCGAGCATTTGTTGATAATATTTTATGGTAAATGGTCAAATAAAAAATTATTTATAAGGTAGATGATTAAAATCCTCAATTATTATATATAAGTAACTTATTCCTCATAATTTTCGTGAACCTGGTTTACAAAAGAATTTAATCAAATTTTCAGTCGAGTTTGACTGTGACTGCAATTTTAAAGGTAAGTCTATATATCGAAAGGAATGTTCTTTTTTATGAAATAGCATTTTTAATTCTATATATAAATGCTACAAGAAATATATTTGGTTTCTTGAGTATAATACTCTTTTGTAATAATAATTCTTATACTTATTTATGGAAAGTAGTATGATTCACCATATTATGATTTTTTACATATTCTTAACTAATTTAAAATAATTTATGTTACTACGAATTTTAAATACTCAATCATCCATTGATTTCTTCATTCTTGAAATCTACTATTATAAAGTCACTAAAATATTTTTTAAATGCTCTATTCTTTAAGCTCTACATTAATGAATAGTGTGAAATCGCTATAAATTTTTTTAAAAATTTTCATGAAATCATATTGATCTTTTCTTAACAAATCATTAAATAAATTGTTATTGTTATGACTTATAATTTTGTTTTTTAGATATAAATATTATGGTAATATTATGGTATTTGGATCACTTTTTAAAAGCTTATACTATATTTTACATTTAATTTAAGTATTAGCAAATTACAATAACTTGTGCGGTTTTAAATTTTGCAGATAATATGGCAAAACCCGATTATGCGGTTTGAAATTTCTACAATGACCACACCTTTGATCATGTATGTGTTTGCAAGTCGTACGTAAGTAGATAAGTACAATGTGGAAATAAAAACATGGACATAAATACACGTATAGATAAACGAAGAAATTATGCTATGGTTGTTCCTTTCGCGGCATGAGAATGACCATTACTTAGCATAGTGGTGGATCTAGAAAAATATTTAACCGAGGGCACATTATTTTTTTACATGTAATTTTTTAATATTTATATTTTATATATTATATATAAAATAATTCTATATATAACCACATATATACGAAGTATAAATATACCAAAACAATTTCATAACTTGATAATATATCAATGTTTATTAGTACAAATTAGTTTAAACATATGAGTTCATTTATATTTGAAAATAAAATGTTGTTCATTGGTATGGTCAACATGATATTATTATATGGGAGATCCTCAAATATAATACAAAATTTAGATATGTTTCAAAACCGTTATATATTTTTAAAATATCATGAAAATAAATTTTGTTATACAAATTTATAATAGCTTTAGAACCTTCAATTTAAACCCTAAACTACCGCAAAACTAAATCGTGTCATTTCAAATCTAAAATCTAAATTTCAATTAGTGAACCCAAACTAAAAAAAATTATGCATGGTACATTTGCTTAAAACCTAATTTATGTGGTATTTTATGAAACGTCTATATATATATATATAATAAATTATAAATAAAGATTTGGAAAATCGAATTATTTTTGAAAATTTGAATAATGAAATCATTAGTATTCACTAGAAATGCTTTCAGCTAATTAAGAAAGCTATTAGTAACAGGATAAGAAAAAACAAACAGAAAAATGAAAATTAACTAAAGAGGGCCGATAGAAGTTTAATGAGCATAAAAAGGATAATTAATTATATCAAATATTTGAAAAAACTATTAACAAATTAACATAGACAAAAACTATTAAGTGTAAGCGAAAAAGACAAAACTAAAAAAAAGAGCAAAGAGAAATGTATAATAAGAGACATAAATCCGATCATTTTTTTAACGCGGGCACCTACACTAATAATCACCCGAAATGCTATATTAATCAAATAGTCATATGCTATAAACAAATTTTTTATAAAATTAACCAGGGGCACCTGCCCCCTCTTCTCTCATAGTACATCCGCCAATGACTTAGCATGTGGAGAAATATATGATGAGGCGATAGAGTAATGAAAGCTATTAACAAACATACTCAAAGACATAACGTTCATATGTCTCTTATTCGCCACTTCTTATTGCGGTTATAAACGAAAATCTCTACCTTTAGAAGAAAATTTTAATACAATCTATATTTATGGTATAACCACAAATGATTGGAAGGAGCTTGGGATTGTACCAAAGATAGCATCACTTACAGTGTCATAGTTTGGAGAATTGCATTTAAGTCCATTAGAGAGAAATTTTTATTTATTGGAGCTATGTTTGTTGAATCTTCATGTGAAAAATTTTGGTTTACATTTGTAGATGGATGATAAACAGGTTTTAGCCTTATCTAGCAAGTAATCCTAACTACTTGACTTTCGATGTATTATTTAGGTGTCAAATTCCAATTCCATATGTAATTCACTAATTAGTTCTTAAGAGAATTCCGTTTAGTCTAAACGATTCAGAAATGAT
>OVBE01006461.1:0-19859 GCA_900406425.1 Iberis pinnata | reverse complement strand
AATAAATCAGCAACTCTTTTGACAAAATCGCATCAAATTGAAAACAAAAATCTGCGGCAGCACATAAATCTCCACTTGATAAATCTGCAATACAGAATAAAATAATGCAATGAAAAAAAAACGGCGAAGAACAACTAACCTCCGATGTCAAAGCGAAGACGAAATAAAAGGAAACGTATGTCGAAGACCAAAAATCGGCCGGGGAAATATCTAAAAACTCTACAACGAACGGCGAATACAGAGATGCAAATGAGGACGGCGAAGACGGAGACGCAAATGAAGACGACGAAGACGAACTCGGACAGTAGGTAACAACGAAGAGGAAGACTGAGATGAGAATGAAGACAGCGAAAACGGCGAAGACAGTTGAAAAACTCAAAAATCGGCAACGACGAAGAACGAAAAAGAAATAAGAATTTGAGAGATTTTAAGTTGATTTAATTATTAGCAAGGTACGAATTGTATCGTCAAATATTCAATATGAATCGCCCAGGGCATAAGGGGCATGATGACTTTTTGGGATTTTAAGTTGAAATAATAAGTTTCAGTATTTTTGGTTGAAAAAATAATTCAAAATGGCAAAATTGTAGTTTCTGAGAAAAGTCTGATATTTTTGACCTTTTACCCAAAATGTTGGGTTATTCTAGTAAGGGGTGACGTCGAGGGTCAAGTAAGTTATAAACGTAAAATGTTGGGTTACTCTGAATAATTTTCTCTATTTTTTATAGGGACAATGAGAGTGAATGAGAAGGACAAGTGACTGGTTTGTAGGCCTAAGGACAGTTTTTGGTAGGCAAAGTTATTGTGTGTGTAATTTTCTTATAGTTTTTGTACTTTTGTGTCACATATTGTTTATGTGACAAAACTAGTTTATCTTGTTGTTTTGTTATGAATTATTGTAATGACACATATGTGAAATGGTTTGTTGTGTGTGTCACAGATTGTTTATGTTTTTTTTTCTTGTTGTTTCTGTGTCACCGAATGATTGTCAAATGGTTTGTTGTCTTTATATCAAATGGTTTGTTGTTTTTATGTTATTATAAATTTTTCTTCTCAAACATAACTTCTTCTCCTTCTTAAATCATAACTTCTTCTCAAGCAATACTAAAAGCTATCATGTCTTCTTCTTCTCAAAATTTTGATTTTGATTTTGATCATCAATTTGATCAATCTTTTGAAGAATGTTTGATAATATCCTCAATTTTCATATATTGTCAAATACAAAGAAACGACGATACATAGAAAGAAACCGAGAACAAGGCCATAACCGTTTATCAAAAGATTATTTTAGTGAAGAAGCAGCATTTTCGCCAATCTATTCCGATGACGGTTTAGAATAAACAAGAGCTTGTTCATGAAAATTGTTGACCATCAATCTAATCAATTTTCATTTTTTCAACAAAGAATAGATGCTACGGGAAGATTAGGTCTCTCCGCACTACAAAAATGTACGGCGACAATTTGTATTATGGCTTATGGTTGTGCAGAGGATATGGTTAACGAATATCTCCGGCTTGGTGAAAGTACTTCCCTTTCATGTTTGGAGAAATTTGTCGAAGGAATCATATCTTCGTTCGGAGATGAGTACCTAAGACGACCTACACCCGACGATCTGGAACAATTACTACATGTTGTAGAAGCTTGAGGATTTCCCGGGATGATAGGGAGCTATGCATTGGGAGTGGAAGAATTGTCCCACCGCTTGGAAGGGACAATATACTCGTGGTTCTGGAAAACCAATAATTTTCCTAGAAGTTGTAGCTTCACATGACTTATGGATTTGGCATGCCTTTTTTGGTCCACCAAGTACTTTAAATGATATCAATGTTCTTGATCTCTCACCGGTATTTGATGATATTTTAAATTGTCGAGCACCAAAAGTTAGTTACATTGTAAATGATTGCGAATATCGATTGATTTACTATCTAACTGATGGTATTTATCCAAAATTGATAGAGATAGAATTTAAATCCTAAATTACACTATAAAAAATAGATCACGGTGGCATAGATAGGGTCGAATCCCACAGAGACCAGACAACACAACATTCAGTTTTATCTCAAATCAAGCTAAGACAGAATAAAAAGATTATTTGTTATGCAATCAAACCGTAATTGAAATAACGGTTGTAAACGATGAAATAAAAGCGTCAGATATTAGGTAATTCACATGTAGTCATGTTTAAAAGTCAGATTATCATGCAAGGATTTTCTTTAAAAATAGTTCTCAACTCAAAAGACAAAAGCTAGACTAATCTCCTATAGTATTAGACCCCTATGTTCGAATTACTACAGAAAACTTCCACCGTATTTAGATAATTCAAACATGTATTATTGTTCAGATTCGATAAGTTCATAAGCCCCTAAGACAATACTCCCGCAAGCAAAGACACTTACTCATCTAGACTAGGTCAGATCTTTAAACCAAATCTCTTTGTATTTATCAATCTAAAATCAATGAACTAGATGGTCAATCCAATTCATGCATTAATAACAAGTCTAGACTGAGAACCTAACAATTGTTATCCCCTTATTATAAACCTCACAATCAAACATGATTTCCCTGGAAAACCCTAAAACCTAAGTAGTTAACTACTCAGACATTGAAAAGTAAACACAAATCAATATTTTTGAAGAATATATAAGTGCAATCAAAAAATAAAAATATATATTATAATATAACAAGAGTTCAAAGAAAACTTCTCTCAAATACAGAGTTTCAAAATCTCCTCTCCCTCTAGGAAAATAATTAAATAAAATCATTCTTAGGTCTAATAAAACCAAGCTACAAGACTTATATAGTGCTAAGAAAAAAAAGAAAAACTAAAATAGAATAAAAGATAGCCTTGAGGACCAATTCTGCAAGTTTTAGAAATCTTCCAAAAATTCTCGGGTGAAATGTTGGATCGGACACTTTTTGGATCGATCGGGAACTATTTTTTATAATTCCAGGATAAAATTCCTGATCGGGCACTCAGAGATCGACCGGGCATTCGAGGGTATTTTCTGCGCGATCTTCTTCTGCGAGTCAGCTTGACCAGTCTTCAGTAAAATAGGCATAACTTTTGATTTATTTGATGGAATAACTTTAAACTACCTCCATATGAAAGCTAACTCACGTGACTATCTTGTGTCCAAATTTCAGCTCAATCTATAAATGGGAACATCTTCAAACATTGGAAAACTTTTGACCATTGTGCTGGACTCTGCAACTGCATATGTCAATTTGCATCTGTTTTGTGCAGAAATCCATCTTTTTGATTCTGAACAACCCAATAACCTAGAAACCAGTAAAAGATATCATATTGCAAGGAAAAAATAGGATAACGCTTAATAGCAAACATAAATAATCACTAGAAAACGTTAAAACCGAGTAATATCAACTCCCCCAGACTTAGATCTTTGCTTGTCCTCAAGTAAAGCAAGATTAAATCCAGATATGAGGTTTGAAAAGGATCACACAATAATTCACATAATTTCAGAAACCCCAAATTCAAATGTCAAACTAAAGACACTAATCCTAGACAACCACTGCAAATAGACTATTTACCACCACATAACTAACAACATGCATTCTACTCTAAATCTCAAATCAATCAAACTATCAAATCATCTCAACCAGCTCATTAAATTAATTCAAATGTAAAATGGTGTGTTCTTACCTATGGGGTATCGATCAGCGCGCTTGAGTACCCCTTCTATCAAAATACCCATACCAAACAAAGCATACTTCCAATCCCGATCCTTTTCCTCTCTTTCTCACTTCTCTCTTTTCTCTTTTTTAATGCTTTTCTTTTTTTAATTTATGCGCCTTTCTTTCTTTTTCTTCTCTTTTTTTCCTTTTTTCTTTTTTTTAGCAGTCCGTTTTTCTGGGATTGACTACAGATTTCTAGATCACGCTTTCAATCCTTTTTCGGTACCGTTTTTTCATTTTCTTAATGGAGAGAGCGTAAGAACCCGGATCGTACTGAAAGAACTTGTCGGTTTTACAGAACACTGAAGAGCAAGATACCTAGCTTTCATATTATACCAACACCATAGGTCAGAGAATTTAAGATCAAATTAAGTCATAGCACAATTGAGCTAGCATCAAATCATCAACAATCCAAAAGATCATAACTTTCAAAGGCATATCAATCAATCAATGGGGTTCCAGTCCTAAGTCCAACAGTTAATCTAAGTCAATAATCAAATAGAAAAAGAACTTGAATTCACACTAGACTAGTAATCATCACAAATTATGGTCATCATTCTTTCGACTCGACTAGACTCAACTAAACCAAAAACGAAAAATTTGAAAATTTTTCACCCTAAAGACAAAACATCAAAACATAGTTAGTATCATTACACCCTCCCCCAGACTTACTTCACACTATCCCGGTGTGAAAATAAACCCAAGAGAAGGAATAAGAGTAACCAGAATCAATAGAGAAGTCTGCAAGAGATGAAAATAAAAACAATACTATATGAGTTCAAGAAGAAGGAAAAAGTACTAATGGTGAAGTGTCATCAATCTGAAATCCACTCCAAACTTGCTACCTTACACGATTGGGTTGTTTCTTGTAACTGCTATCTCTGCAAAACGAACAAACACTCAAGAGAAGTATTAGTGTTATTTTGATTTGAAGCACATAATAGAATTGTTGTACAATGATTGAGCAATGATAACTTAAGAGCTAACAAGAATCACTTATAAGAGAAACCATGAAGAGATAATGATCGAGCAATACTAATTAACAATTAGCAAGAATCATATGTGAAATGCACTATCCAAGAGCGGTTCTAAGCAATCAATCAAATATCACATCATCCAGTTGGTAAGTAAAGAGAAACGAACAAGAAATACTAATTATAATTAGCAAGAATCAAGAAATACTTAATGAGAAAAACCAACTGATCATAAGTTAAAATTAATTCAAGTCAAAACATCAAGAAATGTGGTTAATGGTGAGCAATGATCTTAGCAATACTAATTGACATTAGCAAGAATCAAGAGAGAGAACCATTAAGATAACCAACAATTCAAGTGAGATGATTATGAATGAAAATAGATAAGAGATAACCCGAAGTGTCTTGAAAATACTTCACAAGTAATATCCTAAATCACAGAGAACTCAAAACTAAAAATAAATAGGTTAGGACTAAAAGCAAAACTGACTCAAAATTTGAAAAACAACTAATCTAAGACACCAAATAATGGGTTGTCTCCCACTCATTGCTTTTTTAATGTTAATAGCTTGACGAACTACCTTCTAATATGAGATTGAATCAACATCAAGAGATGCTTCATAACAAGCTCCAAAATCAAACACCTTCAGCTTCAGAACTTTACTCATCATTTCCTTTGTAACATTGATTCCTTTCTCCTTAAGCTATGGGGTGAAGAATGCTCTAAACTTTGAGAAGGATTTTTAAAAACTCTTGCTTTTCACCTTATACTCAATCACATCTCCAATTATTGCTTGAGGAATCAAAATTACTTGAGAGTCTCTCTTGGTCTTCTTTGATTTCACATTCCCCTTTTTTGACCTTTGGAACGGCACTCTTTGTTGAGATTTGAGGTTATTTATGCAAGACTTCATCAACTACACATCTAGGATCCTGTTTGATATGAGATTCATGCTTCAGCTCCCTTTCTTTTACCATGGTGAGTCTGGATATCCCCTTTGGACGAATTGCTGGATAGAAAACCCTTTTCTTGATCTTCTTTAGAGATATACGCTGATTAGAAAGGTCAACCACATCTCCTACAATTGCAAGAAAAAGTCTCCCTAGAACCAAAGGTTCATATGAATTCCCATTCATCTCCAAGATGTGAAAATCAACAGGAACTAGACAACTTCCAACTTGTACCAATAAATCAAAGATAAACCCACTTGAAGATACAATTGAATCATTAGCATGTTTAAAGGCCATCTTAGATGATATGAAACCTGAAATCTCTAATTTCTTTGCAACAGTTACTGACATAACTCTCACATTAGCTTCAGTTTCACATAGAGAATATGTGAATTCTACTCCATTATTCGAACAAGGAACCAAAAGTTCCCCAGGATCTTGTAGCTTATGGAACTTCCTAAATGGATTTGGTGGTTCTCAATCATCTCTCCATCCTCAAATTCTAGTCTAGGCTTTGTGGGCTGCACTAGGTAAGAAATTTTAGGTTTATAAGTTGTTGAATGAACCACAATAACTTGGGAGGAGGGATCGATCGATCCCTCAAGGGATCAATTGATCTTTTTATTTTTTTGAGTCCAGCACCGTATGCTCGACCGAGCACGCAGAGCCTGATCGAGCGTTTTGCTCTGATTTTTCCCCAATTTTAGGGATCGATCGAGCTGAAGAGATGCCCGATCGATCATCTGTTCCTAGATTTTTCAGTTGAATGTTTGATTGGGCAAGGAATGCCCGATCGATCTCTTCCTCTAAGACTAGTTTGCTCGATCGTGCTAGGAGTGTTCGATCGTGACACTTGGTATGAATTATTTCTATTTTTCTCAAAATCTGCATCATGTTCCAAATCACCAGTTTCTTTTGTCAAATCAACAACTATATACTTGCAATAACCCTTCGGATTGTCTTCAACTTTCCCAGGAAAAACACCAGCTTGCCTTTTCACAGCTTCAAACGTTTGAGCAACTTGAGTATCCAATTGTTTCACATGTGTAGAAAGGGGTTCAAACTTCTGGTTCAGTTCCTTTACTTCTCTTTGGGATTGTTGTTGCCCTTCTAAGAGTTGCTTGAACATCATCTCTATTGAATTGCTTTGATGAGCTTGAGGTTGGGGTGGTTATTGGTATACCTGCTGAGAGGTTGTTGAAAACTGCTTGGATTTGAGTTCTACACAAAGCTTTTGCTACTGTGGATAGTTTTGATCTTGAGGGTTTTCTACATTCGTGCTTCTCCAAGAGAGATTGGGATGATTCCTGTAAAATTCTTGGTTGTACCCCTGATTGTAAACACTTTGACCTTGGTTGTTTATGTAGCTCACTTCTTTTTCAACTCCCAAAGTATTTTGCTCTTGAATGACAAAGCAATCAACTTCTAGATCTTCAGCAAAACTGACATGTTTCTGGTTAGCAAAACTAACATGTTTCTGGTTTTGATTCTTGAGAAGTTGAGTAAGCAACCCTTTCATATATGAGACTTGTACCTTTACCTCTGAAAGTTCAGATTTATTAGATGTAGTTCCCTTGGTCCTTTTGTCAAAGTATGGACATAGAATATTGTTACTAATTGCTAAGTTCTCTATCTATTGATAAGTATCTGGGACAGTTTTAGTCATGAAATCACCATCACTCGCTGTATCTAAGGAAAACTGGTATTTCTGATCAATTCCTCTGTAGAAAGTATGAAGGAGACTTACATATGAAAAACCATGATGAGGGCAGTCACGAAGATGCTTCTTGAATCGTTCCCATGCTTCATAGAATGATTCCACTGGACTCTGCATAAATCATGCGATCTTGTTCCTTAAAGTGTTTGTCCTAGTAGTGGTGAAGAAATGGTTGAGAAACTTGGCTTTGCAGGCTTTCCAAGTTACAATAGAACCAACAGGTAGAGATTTCAACCAGCGAAGTGCTCCTCAGCTAGAGAATGACGGAACAAGTTGTAGTGCATAAAATAGCGTGATACCCCCATTACGCTTGGTAGTACTGCAAATGTACTCAAAGTTGTCAATGTGATCCATGGGGTGCTCAATTGGTAAACCACTAAACTGGTTGTTATGGATCATCTGAACGAGCTGAATGGGAAATTGATATTCCTTTCGCTGAGGTTGAGGTTGGATAGGGTTCTTGTTAGCATAGAA
This sequence comes from Iberis pinnata, assembly GCA_900406425.1. Taxonomy (NCBI): domain Eukaryota; kingdom Viridiplantae; phylum Streptophyta; class Magnoliopsida; order Brassicales; family Brassicaceae; genus Iberis; species Iberis pinnata. The sequence goes on along the minus strand of OVBE01006461.1, from coordinate 12,050 downwards.
TGTTTCAGGATTGTTGAGACCAACTAGAGGGTGGTTCTGAGGATTGCGTTGATTAGAAACTCTTTCCGGATCGCCATACAAGATAAATTTTTTGCATTGATATTATGAGGAATTGTGTTCACCAGTGCTATTTGGTTGCCATCAGCTTTGATTGGCCAGGTGGCACTTGATTGCCGTTAGGTCCTCCTCTCTCTTGATGCCTACAAATCTCGCCAATGTAATGGAAAATCGAAATCAAATTCGGGATAGAATAAAACATGAACAACTAAAAACGGATTTGGTGGAACACATATGGCAAAAATTTGGATCAAATTAAGATTACAAACTTCGTTTGTTGTCGTTTAAAATTTAATATTTTCTTAATTATATGCATTTCATGTATGTTTCAACTTTAATTATTTGTAATACGTAAAATATAATGTTTTTAAAATAAAAAATTAAGAACCCTTAGGTATTTTAGGTTAATTTTAGTATCTTTTACTGTATTTTAGGTTATTTAGGCAATTAATTAGGAAAATTGCAAGTAAAGTCTTGGGATTTGCTATCCTTGTTGTTTTAGGTACAATTCATAAGTTTTTTGGAAAAAAATTATCTCTCAAATTGAGCTTTAAAAGAGGAAAAGAAGGCGCTAAGTGTCCAATGCAAGGCCAAGGAAATTCTACAAAAGTCATTCCATAAGGCCAAAGTCATAGGCCACTACTTTTCTTTACCAAGACAAAACATATACTGATTAAATATGGAGTCTTCAAACAATATATAAATCCTTTCCCATGCAAATATGGTCATGAATTCTTCATAAAAGGTGAATAAAATTGAGATATATTTCCAGAAAATTTGGTTTCAACTCATTCTGACATGTGGTCCAGATGACGTTTTTCTCTAAACTCACTCGGTCTTTTAGACCTCAAACTCGGCCATTAACTAGGCAATAGATGCCTGAGCCCCAAAAACCATATAAAAATATTTGCCAGCCAAGATCTAAACTTGACCATCAACTAGGTCCGGTCGAGAATTGTTTCGGCCAATTTTCTCATGTCTCAATATAAAAGACCAAAAATCTTATTTTTGAGGACTCTCTTCTCCTCCTTTTTATCACAATTTTTGTAGTTTCTTTGAGTGATTTTATTCAAACTTTATGATTTTAATATTGTTATCATTTGGATTCGAAGATTAAAGTCAAAAATCTATGTAATCTGTTATGTTTTCTATCTTCATCTCTTCTTGGGGTTTTTTGTTTTCTTCCTTGAGTAGATATATCACGGAACTTAGGCTTGGTAGATTATGATGATTTGATAATATTGATCCAATTGATGTTATATACTTGTTTCCAATGATTTTTTTTGGTCAAACAATACTTATATTAAAGCTTAAAAGATACAAGAAGTCGTTTATGGAATAGGAGCAACAGAGCAATGCAGGGCCTGTTTTGCAAGGCTATCTGCCTTCACATTAGAGTTAGGTGAGATAGATTTAAAAGAGATAGAGGTAAATAACGGCATCAAGCTACGTAAATCACTCAGAGGGGCATAAAGCTCACTAGATGAGTTTTGACCATTAAGATGAGCAATCAAGGTTGAAGAATCTGAGAGGAAGCAGACTTCAAGGATGTTGATGCTAATTGCATGTTTCATAGCTTCCTTAAGAGCTATAACTTCAGCCACAAGGGGGGGATGAAGGGCGAGATTATTGGAGAAAGTAGTCATCAGAAAACGCTTCTGAAGGTTTGGAGTAAGTCCAGCCGAGACCGGTAACGTCTGAGGTAGGATCCCAAGCTGCATCCACCGAGCAAAGGATGGCTAATTCTGGAATAGGGGGAGAGGAAGGCTGAGCGGTAGGTTTAGATGGTTCCGCTAGCTGTTGAGCAACCTCTCATTCTTTAGCTTCGCGAATTGCCTTAGACACTACATTCATGGCTGATAAGCTAAGATTCGAAAAGAATCTGTTATTACGGGCCAACCATATGTTCCATAATAACCAACAAGCGACAGTCGCAAACCGAAGGCCTGTTGGAGGAAGAACACGAGCTATCTTTGCTTTTGGGAGGAACTGCATCAATGTCTCATTAGAGCTTATTGGGAGGTGAAGGAGTGGGGTAGAGCCAAACCTCCTTGGCAAAAGGGCAGAGAAGAAGGATGTGGTCCGCGGTTTCAGGCCTGCCATAGTGACCGCATGGTAGAGCTTCAGGGAAGCCTCTCTTGGCTAGTTGGGAACCTGTTGGTAAGGCTTTAGACATTGCTTTCCACAAGAAAGTCTTGACTTTTGGACTTGATTGAAGCCTCCATAGATGTCCCTGCCAGTTAAAAGCTAAACGGTTAGGTGTCACATGTTTAGTAGTGAGTAAACCATAACCCATACGGGTAGAGAAGAGACCGGATTTGACCGGTAACCAAGCTAATTTATCCTCACAAATGGAGGAAAGGGGGGGGGGGAGTCGTTTAATATGGTCCTCATAATGAGGAATAAGATCACAAATTTTATGCTAATTCCATTCTCTATAAGACGAATGCATCAAGGAGCTTACTCGTAAGTCCTCTAGGCCTGCCGGAACAGGGCCATAAGGCGTGATAGGCTCAGTGATCGAGAGCCAGGGATCACCCCAAAAGCGGATCCTTGAACCATCTCCTAAGAGCCAGCCAATACCCTTTTTAAGAACATCACGGCCTGCTAGTATCCCACGCCATCCATGCGAGGACTTTGATGGCGGACATGAATCTAAGAAGGGAGTAGTATCACAATACTTAGATAATAATACACGAGCTAAGAGGCTGTCCGGTTTAGAGATAAGCCTCCAACTGATTTTTGCTAGGAGAGCATCATTGAAATCTTCAATCTCTCGAAATCCTAGGCCTCCCGCATTTTTTGGTGTTGAGAGTTTACTCCATGATATCCAACACATTTTTTTTTTCTCTTGGTTTGTATCCCACCAGAAGGGAGTTAAGCTTGATTGGATTCGCTTACAAAGAGAGCGTGGAATCTTAAAGCAAGACATTGTATAGGAGGGCATTGCAAGGAGAACCGATTTGAGCATAACTTGTTTCCCGGCATGAGAGAGAAATTTAGATGACCAACTATGCGACCGTTGTCTTATCCTATCAACAATCTCCGTAAAGATATCTGTTTTCTTCAACCCAAAATTTTCCGGAACACCCAAGTAATTACCCGAACCCCCCTCTCGGTGAATCCCTAGAATATGCTTAACGGTCCGACGGGTCTCCGGAGGGATCAAAGGGGCAAAGGTAATAGCTGATTTATCGAAGTTAATAACTTGCCCAGACGCTTTAGAATAGCGTTGTAGAATACGAGAGAGGGCTTGACTATGTTTGGCGTTGGCTAAGCCAAAGAACATAGTGTCATCAGCAAATAAAAGGTGATTAAGTCGGGGACTCCTTTTAGAGACTCTTATGCCGGGGAGAGAGCCTGAGCCTTGAGCTTTCCGACATAATCCCGAAAGAACTTCAGAGCAAAGTATAAAGAGACATGGTGAAAGGGGGTCTCCTTGTCGGAGCCCTCTAGATGGGATTACTTTCCCTTGCGGTGACCCGTTTATGAAAAAGTAATAAGATACCAAGGAGACGCACTCCATAATCCACCTTATCCATACATGATGGAAACCATATCGATTAAGGACTCCTTCTAAAAACGTCCACTCAATCCGATCGTACGCTTTGCTCATGTCGGTTTTAATAGCCATTGCACCCCGCTTTGATGCTTTTTATCCACGAATAGTGTGTAAAAGCTCATGTGTAATCAAAACGTTATCCGTGATAGATCTCCCGGGACAAAGGCCGACTGATTTTCGGAGATGAGACGAGGGAGAATTAAATGGAGTCTTTTTGCTAGGATATTTGCCATGATCTTGTAAAAGACATTGCAGAGAGCGATCGGTCTTTAATCCAAAACTTTGCGAGGATTGAGGATCTTCGGGATAAGTCTAATATGAGTCTCGTTCTGTCTTCTAGGAAAGACTCTGGTGTGAAAGAAGTTTTGAACTTCTGTGACTATTGTAACTCCGACCGTTGTCCAAAAGGTTTGGAAGAAACCCGCAGTAAATCCATTCGGACCGGGAGCTTTGGATGGGTGCATATCAAACAAGGCAGACCTGATTTCTGTTTCGTCCGGAATAATGGTTAGGAGACAGTTCATATCTGACGTAATGCAAGGGTCTATCGCTTCATGAATGGTTGAAGAGTCAGCATTACCTTGCGAAATAAAAATAGATTGAAAGTAGTCAGCAATTATACGAGCAATAGCGTGATCCTCAAATTGAGGAATGCCTTCGGTATTTTCAATAACCATAAGACGATTCTGCGTTCGTCGGGATCTTGTGGAGGCATGGAAGAAACTATTGTTCTTATCGCCTTGATGGAGCCAATTCAATCTACTCTTTTGTTTCCAAAATAATTCCTCTTGAGAGTATGCACCTTCGAGTGATGAAGTGGGAGAAGTGATTTTGTGAGTATCTGGCGGATTTGCACTAAGAGCCATTTCTAATTGCTCTTGATGTTGAGAAATTAACTTGCTGAAGTTTAAGTTTTGGTTCCTTGACCACACTATAATATTTTTTCGGCAAGTATCAATTCGTGTAGAGAGTGAGTCACAGGAGGAATGGTTCCATGTATCATGAATAAGTTCTACAAACATGGGGTTGTGCCTTAATCTATTATCGAAACGAAACATTCCTTTTTGTTTAATACGTGACGAGTCAAGGCAAGTAACAAGGTGACGATGATCCGAACCCTCAAAGCGGAGGTATTCACCCTTACTAGAAGGGAATCTTTCAATCCATGCCGCATTGCCCATAGAGCGATCCAGACGTGCTCGGAAAAAATGATCATACCGAGCTCCTCGCCAAGACATCGGGTTACCTGTAAATTTCAAATCAAAAAGACCATTCTTCGAGATAAAACTTCTGAAGTCTATGAACATTCCTTGTTTACGAACAATTCCGCCTTGTTTCTCTTGATTATCAACAATCTTGTTGAAATCTCCGGTTAATAGCCATGCTTCTGATCGGGTTGATGCCAAAGAAGATATCGAGTCCCAGACTTGTCTGCGATTTTCCTTTATAGGTGCTCCATAAACAAACGTTATAAAGGAAATCTTTGCTTGGAAGGTGAGTTGGCAGTCTATATAATTTTGAGAGGAATTAAGGACCAGCAGATCAATATCAGCTTTCTACCATAAGCCCAAACCACTGCTTGAACCAGTAGGGGAAACTAAGAAGTGGGAGTCATAACCCAGGCAGAGAAATAGGATGTCCGGGTAGAAACCGTTACGAAATTTCCGGAGCCGCCGAACTGTCATGGGGTTGTCAATCCCTTGGCAGTTCCAATCTGTTAGTACTAAGGAAGAGGATCTTGTGGATCCTGAAAATCCACTCGTTTCCTTACTATCGCTGGAATAAAGCTTGTGTTTGGTGGTGCATCTTGGTTGGGGGTGGGCGAGTCCACTAGGGAGGGATTAGAATCCACTGTTCTCTTACTTGGTGAACCAGGAGCTAAGGTAACATTCCTTTTACGAGAATTTACCCCTTGGAGGGGCTTACGGGGTATGCGAGGTTTTAGATTAGCTTTTTGAGAAGATTTGCTATCTTTCTTCATGGTTAATTGTTTTGGAGGTTGCTTATTTGTAGGTAGAGAGATATTGATCTCTTCAATTCTAGGTCCCAATCTGTCTGCTAGGGACAAACCTATTGGAGCGTGATCAATCTCAGAATTCAAACTATAGGCCATTACTGGATCTCGAATAGGACGAGAATTAGCAGTGGTCAAGCGAGATGGTGCTGAGGCGAAGCCCAAAGAAGACTCGTAACATATTTCGATATCCTGGAGTTTTTCAAAACTCTGATTCTCAAGAGTTCCCTGACCAAAAGGGATAAGGGGAAGTTGAGATGATAAGCGTTCCAAAGCTGGACGACGAGACTTTTGAGGACTCTGTTCAGTCATAACTTCTTTCCCTGGTCGGAGGAGAGTGATATGGGTGTTTCTCTCTTGAGGATCAATAGTTTTGGGGGTGGAGGATTGAAGTCTGGAATCACCTTGATTGTCCTGAAGGTACCTTGTTGATGGTTGATGGGAATAGGAACCATAAGAGTCATCACGCCTATAGGTATCACGATTGGTGTGAAAGTAAGATCCAGAATCTGCCGAAGATTTCCTTGGTGATATCTCGTGACGGTATTGAGGTCTGTAGAAAGACTTGGGACTACACTGACTATAGTGATCATGTGAGCGTGAGTAGAGAGGCTTGTTGGAGCTATCTCTGTTGGTTCAACGGAAGCTCGGCAAGGTGGCTCGTAGTGAGTCTCGACTTGTGTTATACCGAGGAGGTTCTCTAGTTGCTCTACGAGATGCCAACTTCCTTTTATCCTCTTCGAGACGAGATAAAGTTTTCTGTTGGGATATACCCAATTGCCTTGAAGAGGTAGAGGGGGGCTTAGAGATAGGGCAGTCCCGTTCATCATGAGAGAGTCTGAGGCAATTAAATCAATGTTTTTCCAGCTTTTCGTATTCAAGTTCGACCGTTGTAACCTCACCAGAAGGTAATTCAATACTCATTGACATGAGTAAAGGTAGCAAGCCATTAACAGTAACTCGAACTCTGGCCTGCTCCACAATTGTGTCCTCAAGATGGCCAATGTCCATACCAATTGTCCGGATTGTTTCATCATTCCAATAATGAAGAGGGATCCCATGAATCTTGATCCAAAAAAGGATACTTGCTGGGAATTGGTCTGAGATAACTGGTTCCCATTTCTGAAGTATAAACATCCACCTTTTTAGTGAAAAGGGGCTTTGCTTAGGACTAGTTGTAAGTCATCTTCAGTTTCAAATTGGAACTGGAATTTTTCAGATCCGAGATCACTTCCTGTGAACTTAGAGTATAAATTCCATAGTTTAATCATATAGTCCACTAGATTCTTGGGGTGTTGGACTCGAGAATTAGTGACTCGTCCAATTAGAGTAAGTTTGTTTGCTTCAATGAGGGCTGAATTATCGCAATGTGGTATTTTTAAGGGAGATCTCCTGCCTGTTAAGTGGCTGGGTTGGATTCCTTTCATTTTTTCTTCTCGCAGGTACCGGTGAGACATTGTGGATTAAACTAAGAAACAGAGAAAGTAGAGAGGTCCTGTGTCCTGAAAGATCTGCAATAAGTAGGTAGGAACAAGCAGACAATCAGTTTGTATTATAAAGGGGATGCATTAAAGAACAAGATCTGGTATTGTAAGTAGAGTGATGCTCAATTAAGTGAGAAGTCACTAAATGCAGAGGAAAACAGAAACACAACAGGTGTGTAGTTAATTAATGAGAGTTTGAACTGTTCTCATAACTGAAGAGAGAAGGAGAGATGAGGGTGAGCTATAAAGCTTCTACCAAAGGGAGTTAGCAGTAATGTTGATGAGGTTATAAAATGTAGAAACAAAGGAGACACCATTAGAGGTGTAGCAAAGACAAGTTATGTAGAGGGGACTAAGAGATGAAAACGAAGAAACTTTGGGAGTCTAAGGTAGAAGGAGAAGAACATTAAAAAGTACAAGTTCCACAGATCTTCAAAGGAAAAATCCTGAGAGCCAGGAAAGGGGGTATCACCACTCTTCACCTAAAGGGAAGCAGAGAGGAGGAAACCGGTGGCTGCGGTTCATGAAGAACAACCGTGAGAGGAAAAAGATCCGGTGAACTAAGAAGAAGATTACCAAAATAGGAAAAAGTTTCCAATGATTATAGTGCTCTTATTGATAGAATCAGGCTTGACAATCGAAGTCCTAAGTCTTTGACATTTCATGCACAAAAGGTATTTTTCAAAATGTTTAGACCAAATTCGATTCGGCAGCAAAGACTCACTATTGAAGCTTATTTCGGTAAACTTACCAAACTATGGACAAGCCTTGCAGACTATCAAAAAGTAAAAACACCAGAAGAGATTTCTCGTGAGCGTGAAGAAGATAAGCTCCATCAATTCATGATGGGTCTTGATGAATCGCTTTACGAATCTGTCAAATCATCATTGCTTTCTCTCACACCTCTTCCCTCTGTTGAAGACGCGTACGATGTTCTTACCCAAGACAAAGAATCAAAAGCTCTTGGCCGACTAAATGAAGAACGCTCAGCTGGTGCTAATTTTACGGTTCAAACCTATTCCAAGTCGCGTTCTGAATTATCCTCTGTTTCTATTCTTTGCAATCTCTATGGTAGAAACAGTCATCTAGCAGAAAACTGTTTCAAGAAAATAGGGTATCCACCATGGTGGAATGATAAATCGAAGCTAAAATCAGCCCCAACTCCTGTTTCATCTCGTCCAAAACGACCTGAAGCTGCTTAGGTAAATCAAGTTGCTGCCACAGTTACCTCTGCTCCATTAACTGCCTCGGACATACTCGGTTTTACTGGTCTTACTGATCAACAATGGACAACTCTTGTGTCCATTCTTAATGACTAGAAATCTCCTTCTCCTCATATGACATGTAAATATTGTGCAGAATCATGGATCATAGACACTGGTGCGTCTAATCACATGACATGCACTTTATCATATCTCTGCAATGTCACGTATATGGCTCCTATTTCTATTAAAATTCCTGATGGCAGATTAACTATTGGAACGCAACAGGGATCTGTGCATTTGGGGTCTTCTTTGACTCTCTCTAACGTCTATTTTGTGGATAATTTACATTGTCATCTCATATCATTTTTCAGTTAACTAGAGACAAAGGCTGTATTTTTCAAATCTCTAACAAAATCTGTGTAATCCAGGACCGTCATACTCCGACGCTGATTGGAGCAGGTGAGCAATTGAATGGCTTGTATTTATTTTTGGGTATGGATGTAGCAGTTGCAGCTGCAGTTCAAGCTACAGATTCATCATCTTGGACATTGTGGCACTTGCGAATGGGACATCCTTCACCGAACATTATGAAGCTTTTACCTTTCAAGTTTTATGATTCATTTATTGTGTTAGACAGTAAGATTTGTGAGCCTTGTATTCAAGCTAAACACCATCGAGATTCATTTCCTTTAAGTGATAATAAATCAACTCTACCTTTTCAATTGGTTCATTGTGATTTATGGGACCCCTATAGAACACCTGCAATTTGTAGATCTCAGTATTTTTTTACTATTCTTGATGACAATACACGATCTCTATGGATTTATCTTTTTCCATCTAAGATTAATGCACCAACAGAGCTTCGAAATTTTGTTATTATGGTTAATAAACAGTTTGGATACATTGTTAAGATGATAAGAAGCGATAACGGGTCTGAATTCATTTCTTTGACAAAGTTTCTTGAAGAACAAGGTATCGTTCATCAAACTTCATGTGTTGGGACTCCCCAACAAAACAGTCGAGTGGAAAGGAAGCATCGTCATATTCTAATGTTGCTCACGCACTTCGTTTCCAAGCCTCGTTACCCATTGAGTTTTGGGGATATTGTGATCTTACCACCGAATATCTTATTAACCGCACACCCCCTTCAACACTTAACAGCAAGTCACCTTTTGAAATGATTTATCATCGTCCTCCGCCTTTGAATCACCTGCGAAATTTTGGCTGTCTTTGTAACGTCCACAATCAACAAACCAAAGGAGACAAATTCGCTTCAAGGTCCACTAAATCTTTATTCATTGGATATCCATTCGATAAGAAGGGATGGAGAATTTATAACCTAGAAAAAAAACGAATCAGTGTCTCTCGTGATGTGCTATTCTCCGAAACAGAGTATCCATTTCAGTTGCAGCTTCTGTTGCCTAACCCGATACCTCATTCGTCTCAATCACCCTCTATGGTATTCATAGATGATGATCCCCTATACCGAGACCTACAGTCATGTCTCCTCCAGTTACACAGCCGAATGTTGCGGAAACAGTTTTGGCAGCTTCACTAGACACCTCAAATGCTGAACCTAAAGTTTCAATTTTTCCCATTGTCACACCACAGCCTGCGATTTCTCCTATGTCTTTACCTGCAACTGGTTCTATTGAACCTCCAGCAATTTCTCTCGAGCCTATCACTCAACTCACAGCTCATGAGCCTTTACACCGCGGATCATGCAACCGTACAGCTCCAACCAAATTGGTTGATTATGTAACAATGTTGTTGCATAAGCCTTATCCTTCTACTACTCTGTATCCTATAGACAACTATCTTTCTTCTGCGAAATTTTCAACTTCATATCAAGCTTATCTCCTTGCTCTTTCTGCAATTACAGAGCCTCGTAACTAAAAAGATGTGGTAATTGATGAAAATTGGAGATTAGCTATTGCATATGAAATAAACGCTTTAGAAGAAAACGGTACATGGACTGTTGAAGACTTACCTCTCGGGAAACGAGCCATTGGATGCAAATGGGTATTCCAGTTAAAATACAATTCTGATGGCAGCCTGCAACGTCACAAAGCATGACTTGTTGTTTTAGATAATAACCAAACCGAAGGTGTTGATTATGACAAAACCTTCGCACCTGTTGTTAAGATGGTTACAGTTCGTGTCTTTCTTCAACAAGTTGTTACAAATGTTTGGGACATTCACCAAATGGATGTACACAATGCATTCCTTCATGGTGATCTCACGGATGAAGTATACATGCGTTTTCCACCGAGTTTTCGCATCGACGACAGCAATAAAGTTTGTAAGCTTCGCAAATCACTTTACGGTCTCAAGCAAGCCCCAAGATGTTGGTTTGCCAAACTAAGAGAGGCTTTGAAATCATATGGTTTTCAACAAAATGAGTCTGACCATTCTCTCTTCATTTTTGATCAAGACTCTGTTCGTCTACATGTACTAGTGTACGTCGACGATCTTATAATCACAGGGAACTCTACAATTGCTAATTCTGATTTCAAGAACTATTTACATACTTGGTTCCACATGAAGGATCTCGGTCCGCTGCGATATTTCTTGGGTATCGAGGTTGCAATGAGTCCTTTCGGGTTGTATCTTTGTCAACGTAAATACGCGGTTGACATCATTACTGAAACATGAGTTATGGGTGTGAAACCAGTCTTGTTCCCGGTTCAACAGAATCACCGCATGGCTCTTGCAAAAGGTGTATACATGGCTAACCCAACACCATACCATCGCCTTATGGGTCAGCTCATTTATTTGGGTGTAACCAGGCCTGAGCTCTCATACGCAATTCACCTTTTATCGCAATTCATAAGCCAACCAAGATCCAAACATTGGACAGCAGCACTCCGCGTGGTCCAATACCTCAAGAACAGTCCTGGACAAGGCATACTTCTCCGTCCAAATACTGACCTAACACTCTCGGCCTGGTCAGACTCGGATTGGGCAGCCTGCCCTTTGACAATACGTTCTCTCACCGGGTGGTTCATCCAACTAGGTGGTTCTCCGATCTCTTGGAAAACCCAGAAACACGATGTTGTCTCTCGCTCCTCTGCTGAAGCGGAGTACCGTGCAATGGCTGATACGGTTTCTGAAATCTTGTGGTTGCGTGATCTACTTCCTACTATCGGCATTGACTGTACTCACCTGATAGTCCTACACTCCGACAATCTTTTGGCCATCAACTTAGCGGCCAACCCGGTTTATCATGCTCGTACGAAACATGTTGGACTTGATTGTCATTTCATTAGAGATGAGATTATTCGCGGCAAAATCAAGACCAAGCATGTCTCAACTAAAACGCAGCTAGCCGACATCATGACCAAGGCTTTGGGTCGTCGGGAATTCGAAGATTTCTTAAGCAAGTTGGGTGTGTGAAATCTACACACTTCATCTTGAGGAGGGGGGAGGGGGGGTATTGGGCTATATAGCCCATATATGTTTATGTCATACATGTTCCTAAGTAGCCTCTTAATCTTGTATTATATAAGGAGATTATCTCATACCGAAATAAGTAAGAAAACATTTATTCAAGTTAGGTTTCCTAACAAAATTGGAGGCAAGAAGAAGATTTTAACAAATATAACAAAATGAAAGAGTGAAAATTGCACTTGAAAAAATTAGGAATGACAATTGCACATAGAATTTAACTTACAAAATTTTTAATTTAATTGTATTATTTGAGATACAAAAAAAAGATATATATATAT
>OVBE01006460.1:0-19860 GCA_900406425.1 Iberis pinnata | reverse complement strand
TGGGTCACATATGTATCCTGAAAATGTGTTAGACCTTAGTGAGCTCAATATTGTCATCATTTATTTGGTGAACCACTTTAATACCAACTGAAAATGTAGAAACTCCACAACCAATTATACAACTTGGAATGCGCCAAGTCAATCGTTTTTACTAGGCTTTAATTAAGTTAATCCTTACAAGACTCACATTTAACATAAATTTACTCAAACCTAAATTATCCTTAATTTGAACCTTACAAATCTAACACAGGCTTTTTCTCTCATAATTTTATTTTTCATTTTCTTCTAATAGAGTTTTAGAGAAGAAAGTAACATTCACTTTAAACCTTTAAACATTTAAATAGGGCATTTATAAAAACCAAAAACCCTAGTCGTATGAATCCTGAAATTTTCTTTCTTATGGTTTTATGGAAATATTATTTTATTATAAGACTAGTGCTAAGATCCGTGTATTGCACTGATTAAATAAAAATATCATTTTCCATTAATAATTAAACTTTTAAATATAATAATTATTATATACATTTAATAAAATTATGATATATTTGAATATTCTCGGTTAGAACTATAACTTATAATTTGTTCCAATTATGAACATAGTTGTATTTGAGTATTTAGATTGAATTATTGAAATTAATAAAAAATTAATATATTTAAATTTAAATCTTTATTCCTAAATCTGGTAAAATATTCTATTATTATTTTTTGAGGTATTCTCAAAAATACATTTTTAGGGTACATTTTTAAAATACTACACACTCCAAATTGTTCAAAATTTACCAAAAAAATGTTTAAAAATAACACAAATTTAAAATAGTTTAAATGTCAAATTTAAATTTTAAAACAAAAAACTAAACTCTAAACCCTAACTTCTTTAATATTAAATGTGTTATGGTATTTTTGGAAGAAAAATATTTTTATAATATTTTTGAAATAATTGGGAGTATGTGATATTTTAGAATATAAAATTATTTTTATGATTTTTATGACATTTCTCTTATTTTTTCCCGCATTTTACTGTTATTTTTCATCCATATTTTAAATTGAAAATATATTTGATATCCCTTTAAACTTTTTCTTTCTTATTATATGCTGTTCTAATCTTACCCACAAAGAAATGTATAAGCAGAAATAATATATAACAATTGCTTTAACCTTCTTCATCTCCATCTTAAATTAGGACCTTTGAGATCGTTCATAACTCCAAACTTTGACAAACAAATTGTCTCTTTAAGTTTTGTGTAACTAAGAAAACTTATTTTTTCTTATGAGAATTCTCTTCTCTAAATAACATGTTTCCTCTTATAAGAAATAGATAATCTAAATTTACTAGGAAAATTAATATAAATATACTAAAAATTTAATTTGAAAGTATTCATATCCACGAAAATTTATAATATATATACTAATAAATATGATTATTTAGATTTGTCACATATACTGAAAATTTTCAGAGCGCTAAATATACTTTTATCTAGTTTTTTAAAGTGTATTACCCTGTATGATTATGTAAATTTAGCAATAGATTTATACACTATAGATTATAAATGATCTCTAGCAAAATATTATAATCATGCAATATTACATGATTATCACACATTGACACTAAAACTTTACTAAGGTAAATACATAAGATTTAAGGAAATTCTCAACAAGATAGATATCTTTTTTTTCTCTCTCTAAGTTTCTCTCTCTTCGGCGCTTTTTCTGTTTCTCAGAAAATTCTCCGACGAGGGGAGAGAGGAAGAGACTACACCTTCTCTCTTCTGCTGATTTAGTCTCGTGCACCGTGTTCTTGGTTCGGATTCCGGCCCTAGCGCCGGTAAGGGTGGTGATTTCCAGTCTTCGCCGCCGGTTCTCCCCTTTTCGAAGCTCTTAAGCTTTTGAGCTTTGGTGGTGAGTAGATCTGCCGCGGAGGAGCCTCTTCGACTACCGGTGACGACTGGTTTTCCGGGGGCGGGTCGGTCTCCTCTCATCTAGCTTGGTGGCTGGCAGCCTTGTCCGGTGATTTCTTGGCTGGAGTCTTTCGTCTGCGGGTTTCTGGAGCTCCTCCGCCAGGCTTCGGTGGGTCATCTTGTTCTGTCTCTCGCGTCCCCCCTTCTCTGCCGGTGGTGGTGGACCTAGTCATCCTCTTCACGGCTGTTGTGGAGTACTTCTGCGCGGTGGTTCTCGACGATCTCCGGCGAGCTCATCTCCAGAGGTAGTCCTGTCTCGTCAGTTGGGTCTTGTTTCCGTCAGCGTTAGGCGCAGGTGGAGAACGGCACGGCGTGGTGAACCGGCGACCGGTTCTCTTGGTGGCCAGTTTTCGGATCTATTTCCAGCCGGCGGTGGAATCCAAGTCGTCATGACTTCTGAAGCATCTCCTGCCCGGTTAGGGTTGGACCGGTTCGAGGTAAGGTGCAGGGCAGTCGTTCTCGGCATTTTGGTTTTCTGGGTGGTCGACGTCGGAGGCGGTGAGGCGGCGCGGCGGTGGTTTTAGGGTTGGCCCTTGTCCTAGTTTATCTAGGGTTTCATGTTTGTTGGGCTTTTGGGTTGTTTTGGGCTTTGGATTGGGGTTCCTGGTGGGTTTTTGGAACCAATTTTTATTTGGGTTTAGGCCCAAAAATTCTTCTCTTTTCTAGAGAATAAGGTTTCTAGGGGTTTTTAATTTTTTTTGGCCCTTAGATAATTTGCCTTTAGCTTTTTATTAAGTTGATGTAATTTTCATTTTGAATGAATTATTTACATTTTATCAAAAAAANAAAAAAAAAAAAAAAAAAAAAATTCTCAACAAGATTGGGGCTCTTTTATAATGTTATCTTAGGCTTTTTAAAGAATTTATACGAAGTAATTTTATCCCATCAACTAATTTTCTAATAACCTACTATATATTTAAAATATTAAAGCATTGAATATTACATTAGTATTAAATTAGTTGAATATTACATCATAATTATAATAGCAGGTAAAACATTTTTTAAACCTCCAAGATTTCACCTACTAACAACTTAAACTTCTACAATTTTTCACTAACACTTTGGACATTCATCTTGATATTTTAGCAGATTAAACCTTCAATTTTGTTCCCGCCAAAAAATGCTTACCGGAACAGTAACTCCGGCGATACGTGGCAAAAGATAATATTTTTAATTAAAAATATTATTTTAATGATTATTATATTATAAAATTATAAAAAATTCAAAAAATTTTATAAGAAATTCGAAAAATTATAATACAGAAAATTATAACAATTCAGAAAAATTATAAAAATTATAAAAGTGCAAAAAATTCTAAAAAATTATAAAAATTATGAAAATTACTAAAAAATTATAAAAATAAGAATATATAATACAAAAAATTAAAAAATTTAAAATTTTAAAAGTAAAAATCAGAAAATTAAAATAAAATATAAAATATGATTTTTCTAAAATTTAATAATTCTCAAAATTATAAATAATTCAAAAATTATAATTTTTTAAAAATATAAAAAAATTCAAAATCTGTAAAACCTTTTTTTATAAGAGTCATCAAAATAAAAATTATTAAAAAATTATACAATACTAGTGTCATGGGTGTATATATGTCAAAATTAAATTCATAATGTTAGTGAATAAAAATTCATAATCTTTATTCACTAAGACTATTAGAAGTCAATATTCCACATAAATTATGAGTTAAAATCATGAATTGACACTCAAAATATTCAATGTATTGAGGTAATAGCTTAATACTATTTTTTATCAAATATAATTTGGAAAAGAATTTAACGATGATTTTAATAATTTTTGATAATTTTATAATAATTTTCTAATTTTTGTAATTTTTTTATTTTTATAAATTTTCGAATTTTTTTATAATTTTTTTGATTTTTTGAATTTTTTATTATTTTTTAAATTTTATTTTAATTTTTCTATTTTTTTATTTAAAAAATTTAAATTTTTTTATATATTTCCTATTTTTAATAATTTTCTGAATTTTTTTATAAATTTTTTGATTTTTTGAATTTTTTTAATAATATAGTAATTATTAAAATATTATTTGTAATTAAAAAGATTATTTTTTGCCATGTCATTGCCGGAGTTACTATTCCGGTAAGCATTTTTTTGGCGGAATCGAAATTGAAGGTTTAATATGCTAAGATATCAAGATGAATGTCCAAAGTGTTAGTGAAAAATTGTCAAAAGTTTAAGTTGTTAGTAAATGCAATCTTGGAGGTTTAAAAAGTGTTTTATCTTTATAATAACAAATAAATTTCTTTTCTTCAGGATATAATATCTAGATAATATCCAAAGTTTGGTGTCAGCGTTTGAAACGAATTCCTAGTTCTGATGTGAGAAACTAAGTCTGCATTTGTAGGAGGTCGAGTCTATCTTAAATAATATTCTTCTGGCTAAAGAAGCATTTCATGCAGTAAATAAAATAACCATTGCTAACTGAATTTATGGCTATTAAATATTGACATGAGTAAAGTTTACAATATGGTGTGTTTTCTGAATGAACTGATGATAAATATGGATTTTTAGATCAATGGAATCCTGAATTATTAAGTGGGCGTAAAAGATATAATTTTAATGAATGGAACACCAAGAGAACGAATTAATCCAATTAGAGAAATTTGCCAAGGAGATCCCCTCTCGTCTTATCTTTTTATTTAGTGTCCTAAGGTACTTATCTCAATTCTTTGTGTAACGGAACAAGCAAATCTAATTTTTGGATTAAAATCGCACATGCATGTCGCCTATTATCACATCTTCTATTCGCGGATGATAGCCTCTTTTTTTGGGTGCCCTCTAATGTCCCAACACCACATAAGTCATCCTCGTCGGATAACAATTTTTGAGAATATCATCTAATTTATTTTCTTAAAAGAAGAAAAAATTTTCTCTCTCTTTTTCTCTCTCTAAACCTGCTTTCTTCTTCTTTTCATCTCCACTGGCGCCGCTCCCGGCGTCGGCCCTCACCCACAGTCATGGCCAAACCAAAAACAAAAAAATCGAAACCACAGTCGCAATCTCCCGGTGCAAGCTCCCCTGCTTCCTCCGTCTCACCAGTGGGCCATTCCAGCAAGCCCAAAGAGGACTTTGTTCCCCCTGCAACTGCTCCTCCGACCAGTCCTCAACCAGATCCGGCCGCCTCTCTTGCCGACACATCCATTCCTCTCTCTAAAGAAGCTGCTTCACTCGGAGTCAGATCAGAAGCCATAGACAAAGATTCGATCACCACCACAACCATAGCCGGAACTTCAAATCCGCCTACCACCATCACCGACAAAGTCCCACTCACCATAGATCCTGGCCAGGCTCAGCACACCATGCCTCCGCCACCCACTAAAAGTCTCTGGAAAGATCTTCTTGTCGGATCCTCCACAGATCTGTTACCTAAAGAGAAACCCTTTCTCCTTGAATCTGGTGAAATTTGTGTCAAAATACCAGATACGGTTATTGAGAAGAACAAAAAAGCTTGGGATTCATTCATCATGGGCCAATTAAATGAAGAATCTCCTCCTCGTGGAGCAGTACACGCGATTGTAAACGCAATCTGGAGTAGGCAACGACAAGACATCACCGTCTCTAAACTGGAAGGAAACTCGTTCCTTTTCAGAGTTCCCTGTCCGAATTCTAGGCGTAGAATTCTCAGCCAGAGTTTATGGAAAATCGACAGTCAATCGATGTTCGTCGGGAAATGGTCACCGGGTATAACCCCTGAAAAACCAGAACTTTCAATGGTTCCTGTCTGGCTTGATTTTGTGGGTGTTCCTTTCCAGTTCTTCAATAAAGATGGGTTCAAAGAAATTGCAGGATTAGTAGGAAAGCCAATCATGGTTCATCCATCTACGGAAAATCTGACCAACCTTGAGGTCGCGAAGGTTTATACATTCATCGATCCTCGAAAAGCCCTCCCCAAAGGTGTTAATGTCCAATTTGAATCGGGAGAAATTAGACGCATAAAAGTCTCTAGCCCCTGGTTACCATCCATCTGCAGCCACTGTAAGAAAATTGGGCACACCATCTCTCGTTGTTCTCAAGCTCCTCCAACTTGCCTAAATTGTAGAAGTGTCAAACACACAACAGAAGCTTATCCTCGCACCAAAAAACATATCAAAGTTGATGTAACCAAAGGAAAGGAAGTTGACAAGCAGTCTCTCCCTATTGTTCCTCTCCCTAAGATCCCTCTCTCATCTGCCTCTAATCCACCTTCAAAAGATGGTGTTGGTTCTCACAGCTCACCCCACCTTTCAAGACAACATATTCATGAAGGGATTGCTCTCTCGGTGGATCTTAATTCCACCTCCGGCCTTCCCCCATCTTCCTCTAAAGCTCCCCAAGACTCTGATGACGATGCGGCTATTTCAGTGGATGATATCTCAGATGACGACAATCAAGACGATTTTTCGGATAGGTTTCTGGAGGTTTTCTCCAAGAGACTTAAAAAATAGAATAAAAAGAAAAGTTCGGGTGGAGGCCCCCTAATCCTCTGATTTTTCCCCCTAATGGATATTTTTTGTTGGAACATTAGGGGTTTCAATGATTCGGTAAAACAAAGAGGGTTTAGGAAATGGCTAAGGCATAATAAGCCTACTTTTGGTGGTCTTTTAGAGACCCACGTCCATCCTTTAAAGGCCCCCTTAATAGTAAATAAGGTCTTTAAGGATTGGAATTTTGATAATAACTATGAGTTCTCTGCTTTGGGCAAAATATGGATATTTTGGCGTTCTTCAGTACAGGTTTCCATTATCTCGAAATCTCTTCAAGCTATTCATTGTCTCGTTACGTTCCCTTACTCTTCGACAATGGTTATCTCCATCATCTATGATTCTAACTATCATAGAGAAAGAAGGGATCTTTGGTCATCTATTGTTTCTCTTGCATTAGATCATTCCTATGCTCATCTCCCATGGTGTCTTTTGGGTGATTTCAACCAGATTCTTGATTACTCGGAACACTCGGTTCCTACTTCAGCTTCTCCAACTCGAAGTATGCGAGATTTTGCCTCGTGTCTTGATAGTTCATCCCTCCATGACCTTGATTTCTGCGGTAACACTTTTACTTGGTCCAACAATCATTCTGCGGGAATAGTTGCTCGGAAGCTAGACAGGATATTAATAAATGGGCCTTGGGCTCAGTTTTTCCCTAATTCTCTTGGTGTTTTCGGGGACCCGGGTATCTCGGATCATAGTCCCTGCTGTATCTTCACGGATACATCAAGGCCAAAGTCGCGAATCCCCTTCAAGTTCTTTAACATGCTGAACAATCATCCTCATTTCGCTAAGTTATTGCAAGCGTGTTGGACCTCTTTACGCTTTGACTCCTCTTGGACTCCTCTTGTATGCTTTCTGTATCTAAGAAACTTAAAGAGTTAAAGCCTATCATCAAGAGCTTCAGCAAATTGAATTTCTCAGGAATCGAACAAAGAACACAAGAGGCTTTCGCGCATCTCCAAGCTTGCCAACACACCCTTCTGGCTGATCCTTCACCTCCTAAAGTCTTACGCGAGCACCAAACACTTAAAAAATGGCGAATCCTTGCAATCGCTGAAGAAGCTTTCCTAAGGCAGAAGTCTCGTGTTTGCTGGCTCGAAAGTGGAGACCTTAATTCCACTTACTTTCACAGGTCTTTAAAGCAGTAGACTTCTCAAAATAGGATTCTTCTACTACTGAATCAGGATGGCACTGTCATTGATTCACAAGAGGGTATAAAGTCATATGCCATTTCTTATTTTCAGAATGTTCTTGGAAGCCCAGTGGCTCCATCAACCGCCACGGTTGAGGACTTAAGAGCAGTTTCTGTTTTTAGATGCTCTCCTGAGACCATCTCTCTATTAGCCTCTGATTTCACTGATCTTGAAATCCAGCAGGCCTTTTTTTCACTACCGAAGAACAAGGCACCTGGCCCCGACGGTTATCCAGCTGATTTCTTTACGGAAAACTGGAGTATTGTGGGTCGCAATATGATAAATGCGGTCTCTGAATTTTTTATGTCAGGGCAGTTGCTGAAACAGTGGAATTCCACGTTACTGGCTCTGATTCCAAAAAAACAAAATACGATCTCTCTCACCGACTTTCGTCCAATAGCATGCTGCAACACGGTATACAAAGTTATCGCAAAGCTACTTGCAAATCGGCTTAAATTATCAGTTCAGGACATTGTCTCACCTTCTCAATCCGCCTTCGTTCCGGGAAGACTTTTGGTCGAAAATGTCCTCCTTGCAACAGAGTTAATCCTGGATTATAATGTCAAATCATCATCCAAACGAGCTCTTCTCAAGGTTGATCTAAAGAAAGCCTTTGACTCCGTCAAGTGGGATTTTGTGCTATCTACTCTTAAGGCTTTACAATTCCTGGATCGATTCATCAATTGGATACAACAATGTTTGACATCACCATCATTCTTGGTCTCTATCAACGGAGAATCTTGTGGCTATTTTAAAGGAACCAAAGGGCTTCGTCAGGGAGATCCCCTTTCCCCTTATCTTTTTGTTATTTCACTCGAGATTTTATCGCAACTTTTAGTTAAGGATTTCACTTCGGGCTTAATCGGTTTTCATCCTAATGCTAGAAATCCGGACATTACTCATCTCGCTTTTGCAGATGACATCACTATCTTCTTTGATGGCAATTCATCATCCCTTGCTCGTATCATTGATGTTTTGGATTTGTTTGCAGGTTGGTCGGGACTTCAAATCAACGTCTCTAAAACGGAACTTTTTACATCCGGAATGAACCTCCAAGAAACTAATGACCTTATAACTCTCGGCTTCTCTCATGGTTCATTACCAATTCGCTACTTAGGGTTACCGTTAATGCATCGCAAGCTGCGTATTCATGAGTACAAGCCACTCCTCGACAAGATAACCTCGTGGTTTTCCTCATGGTCATCAAAAGCATTGTCCTATGCTGGCTGTTGTCTTCTTATTACATAAATCATATATAGTACGGTCAACTTTTGGTGTTCCGTTTTCTTGCTCCCCAAAGCTTGCTTAGCCAACATTCAGTCTCTTTGCACTAAATTCCTTTGGAGTGGACAAACAATGCAAAAAGTTACGGCAAAGGTGGCGTGGAGAACACTATGTCTACCAAAAGCGGAAGGTGGGCTAGGTTTTCGAGACTTTAGCCTATGGAACAAAACTCTCTGCCTAAAGCTCCTTTGGATGCTTTTCAACAACAAACAATCACTATGGATTAAATGGCTTCATAATCATCGTCTCAAAGGTGACTGTTTTTGGGCTATTGATCCTAAACCCTCTTCCTCTTGGATTTGGAATTCGATTTTGAGTCTCCGACCTCTTGCTATTACTTTCTTAAAATCAAACTTAGGAAATGGCGATTCTCTGTTTTTTTGGTTCGATTCTTGGTCACCTCTAGGCCCTCTTTTACCCTTCTTCGGGCCCTCGGGTCCGAGATAACTAGGTGTGCCCCTTTACTCTAATGTTGCAGGTGCGGCTGACGATAGGGGATGGAAGTTACGAGGAGCGCGTTCGGATGCGGGAGAAGCTCTACTTACTTGCCTAACATCTATCAACCCACCATCACCGCAAGACTTGGAAGACACGTACTCATGGTGTATACCCGGATCATCTTCAACAGTTTTCTCTACTAGTGTCACATGGGAATTCTTACGCCCTTCAGTGGCAGCAGTACCGTGGGCTTCAGTTGTTTGGTTTCCCAGTGCTACCCAAAACATGCTTTTATGTTTTGGTTGACTAACTTGGACCGCTTACCAACCCGAGAGCATCTCAACAATTGGGGAATGAACGTCTCCTCTTTGTGTGTTCTTTGCAACAATTTCGTGGAGAACATGGACCATCTTTTCTTACGGTGTCACCTTGCGGAGCAGCTTTGGACGTTCGCTATTCACCGTTTGGGATACAAACCGTTCCTAATACATAATTGGTCGGCTCTTATTTCATGGCTGAAGATTAAAGATAACACGTCACAAACTACTCTCCAGAAAATTGTGGCTCAATCAACTATCTACTCAATTTGGTTTGAACATAATCAACGATTGCATTCAGGGACTTCACTCACGGCGGCAGTTCTTGCACGCAAACTGGACAGACAGATTCGAGATACGATTCTAGCAAGAAAGAAACGAAGACAGTTCATCGACCTTATGGAAGCTTGGTTAAAGTTTTCATGAAGCTATTTTCAGTCCTTAAAATTTGATCTTTTCCTGTTTTTAATCTTTTTTGTCAGGGAAACATCATTCTCCTAAACTTTTTGTAGTCACTACAAACCCTCTCATTATTAATGAAATTCACATGCTTAACAAAAAAAAAAAACTATTTATTTTCTTTGAGGGTTAATCATTCAACTAATTTAGAGGATAAAATATATGTTATCAATGTATATTGTGTTATAATTGGAAAGCTATGAATGACAAGTTGTTTAACAATAAGGAATGGATACCTTTAAATGTCTTGGATGTGGCCGTTGAAGTGCCAAGGGAGTGTCAAAGTGAAATTTTAATTCAAGGAGTGTAACCATTATCGGATATTCATGATAGATATTTAGCGTTGGAGGATCTGAAGGGGTGTCCATTTAATTACTTGCTATGTAGATGATTCCCAGAAAGATGACACCATTGTCTAGTGGCAATGGATAGGTATTACAGTTGTAGGATGAGACATCAGACAACTTATTGTCTAGTGGCATATGGGTTCTAGTGGTTTTCATCGGGAAATTGAGTGTCTTCTACATCAAGAGCGTTTCTGCTCTATATACATAATAGACTCGAAGGAGCTCACCGAACTGATTACTCAACCCTTAAAGTGGCCTGCTTTTCTTTCGTTTTAGCACAATTTTAGTCTCTAGAACTGGAATACAAGGAGTTCAGACTTATCTATCTAGCAGAACTCGTAGCTACAACAGCACGAGAACGTAATCGTATTTCTGATTATGATGATGCTTCTTTTCCGTATTGGTTGACGTTTTTATATAATCAATCAAGAAAGATAATTTTGTGTAAAAAAATCTAGGCAGTTAACTACACTAACTATTGCCAAACATAAGTTAAAATTAACTTCCCCTATAATGTTAACAAAAAAGTTTATCATCATCATATATATATATATACCACATTATTAACTTCCATAGTATAATTTTCTAACATTTTAAACCTTGACGTAGGGATGTCAAACGGGCCGGTCCTCATCCATTTGGTCTGCCCTGCAACAGGTTCATTTTTTTAACCCGTGATGGATTGAGCCGTAAAATTCGCATACAACTTATATATTGTCCAAGCCCACGTCTGTGGATTTTACGGTTTAGCGGATTGGCCCGCAGACACTATACTTATTGTTAGATTATGTAAAAGTTAAAATCAAAATCTATAAATTTTTAAATTAGCAACGTAATTAAGTGAAGATAATTTAGATATATATTTTGTAAGTATTTTTATTTTATACATTGAAATTTTAGATTATAGATTATAATTTATTAAATAAATAAAATTATTTATAATTTAATTACTTTTTGTTTAAACTAGTTGTCCGCGGACCGATCCGCCAACCCGCAGCCAAAAACCCGTTAAACATGCGGTTCACGATAGGTAACCCCGCAAGGCCCGTCTTTTCATGGACATATTTTTTTGTCCAAGCCCACCCCTTGACGGTTCGAGGTGGGCTTAACCCGCATGTTTTAGCCCGTTTTGACACCTTTACCTTGACGTTATTGCACTAGCACTTCAAACTTTCAAACTATAAACTTTTACAAAAAAAACCATAAAACTGGTTATTTTCTACACATGATGATGTAGCATGATGACAAAACATTAAAAATCAATTTTTATTAAAAAGCACAAATATATACAAAACATTTTAAGCTACAAAATATATGTTAAAATATTTACAAATTAAAAATATAAAAAATATAAAAAGTTAAAAATAAAAAATTAAATTTGAATTATTGAAAATTTTAAAAATTGAATCAAACTCTCTATTCTTTAAAAAGTAGTCTTAAGCTTTATATTAATTATTCTTTATGAAACAACATAAACTATTTCTTGAATATGGACTAATATTGAGGATATAGAGAGTTCAGTTCAACTAATATTACAAGAAGAATTAAGTAATTTTACTTGCTAAAAATTATTTTAAATGACTAAAATATACCAAGAAGATTTAAATTACAATTACAAGGTTAAAATAAAACTTGAAGATCAAAATATTCTAAATGTCTCTTCTTTAATTTGGTTCAACGAAAATTACAAAAAATATTAATTTTTTTTTAAATGATATATTTTTTAAAAAATTCGCATTAAATGTTGGAATAGTTTTCACATGTTTTTATATTTTTGGTTATTTTTTGAAATTTTGTAGTTTTAGTTGAACCAGACTCTCTATATCTTTTATATGATCCATATTTGTTTTTTGTTTAAATTCTATATGATCCATATCCAAGGAATAGTTAATGCATTTTCATAAAATCATAAATAATACCAAAATCTTTTTTTTTTGGCAGAAAATAATACCAAAATCTTAAGACAAATGGTATTCGTGATAACATGTAAACAAAATGTATATAAACAAATTATATCTAAATGTATAATTCAAAGATATATTTGGTGTACTACCCAAATTTTGTATGGTCAACACTTATATAATAATTTTATATAAGTAAATTTTGAAGTGAAAAAAGGAATTCCTTTAAATACCATCAAAAGAAAAGAAGTTTAAGTTTCAAAAATATCACACGCTCCCAAAATTTTCAAAAATACTACATTATCAAATATTCCAAAAATACCAAAAACATAAAAATTGATTTTTAAGGGTTTAGAATTTAGAATTTTGGGTTTGAGTTCACAATATAGAGTTTAGGGTTTAGTTTTGAAGGGGTAGAGTTTGTTTTTGCGGTTTTAGTATTTAAATTTGAAGTTTTAAAGTTATTTTAAATTTTGTGGTATTTTGGGAACAAAAATATTTTTATGGTATTTTTGGAAAATGTGGTTTTTTAAAAGTTTTGGGAGTGTGTGTTATTTTTGAAATATACATAATTTTTGGTGGTATTTTTTTGAATTCTTAAAAAAAAGAATGGATTTTAATTTTTCTTAGTAATATTGATATTAGACATAGAGAAAAAAAAAACCATGAAAAATTCTTTATATATATATATATATATATATTTTTTTTTTTTGTCATTGAATATTATATCTCCTTTTTCAGCAATCCAATTGTGTATATTAAGTCTCAAAACCGACCCTCTTGAAAGTGCCTTTCAGCAAATTCACGTCCAAATCAAAACCCTCACTTCTTACAGAGATTGAAAACTGAGAGATAGGTTTCGAAATCCAAACTTTCAGGACTCTGATTCGATTGTTTGTCGAGAAATTTTCATCGTATATGCACCATGCTGCTTTTACGTGAATGAAGCAAATTGTGGGTATGGAGAAGAAGATGATTTTGAAGGTGAAGAAGCAGAACATGTTTAACTGCTTGTCTTGTCCTCTCTGCAATAATATATTTGATCGTGCCACCACAATATCAGACTGCCTCCACACCTGTGAGTTTTATTTTCACTTTCTTCCTTTCTCTTAAATCGAATCAGATGTGATTTTGGTCGACGTCTCTTTGTTCTTTTATCTTATACTGTTAAAATTACTTTGGTTTACGTTCAAACTGTGTTTTTTTTAATCATACAGGTCAATCTGATTAACTATACAATTTCTCTCTCTCTGTATAGATATTTTGGATTAATTCTCAGGGCTGAAACAAATATTTGGTTCACCTTGTAATAATGTTCAGTCAAACTCAATCTAAACTCGTCAATTTATATTGTACACAAAGCCGATCTTGAGTACAAAGAGAGCAAACATGAGTTTGTAGTTTTAAGAAAACAGTCTATTATAAACAAAATATTTTAGAAATTTTGTCTATTTTTTGTTTTACATTGCGACCTTTAAAATCTATGGGCCGATGTGTGAAGTAGTCCTTTAGACGAATGTATAGTTATTTTGTGATTTAAAGTTAATTAGCTTGAATCGTCTGTTGTATTTTTGCTAGAAAAGTTATGATTATTTTGGTAATTTTGAGAGCAGTTTGCAAGAAATGCATAGAGGATAAGTTTACAAAAGAGGATATGAGAGCTTGTCCACTCTGCAATGTTTATCTTGGTGGTCATCCTCTTGAAAGACTCCGGTATATATATATGCTCGCTATATTCTCCAATGACATAAATTTCAATTCAGGTTTGAAAATGTATCTTCGAGTGCAGGCCTGATTGCATGTGGGAAGATTTGAGGCAAAAAGTGTTCAAACCTAAGCAAGAAACCGTAAAGGCACCTCAATCTTCATCTACTCCATTGGAACAAGAGAAGCTTGGTGAGCAAGTGGAAGCTGTTCCAAGCGTGTCTAAACCAATTTCTACCTTTAGGAGGAAAAAGTCTAAGGGTAAAAGGAGTAGCACCATAACTGGAAATGTTTCCATTAACATTCAACAAGACAATTCATCTCAGGCTGGAGCTTCCAAATCTAATGAAGAAGAGATTCCAATTTTATCAGATAAGTTATTGACTATTGGTAAGGAAGTAGTTGAGAAACCGATAGAAATGAGTAATTATTCTCGTCCGGTTTTGAGACCACGAAGAAGGCGTAGGACGATGAACTCATCATCTATGGAAATAGAAAACAAAGTTAATCCAGTTTGGTTTAAACTGGTCGCTGCCAAGTATCTTTCTCTATCCTCTGATGATTCTAACTTAAGTATACAGAATATAATTGCTTTAACGACATTTTGGTTTGTTTCGTTTTCAGGAACACAGGTACACCACAGATCTCTCCTCATCTCTACTTGAGAGTTAGGTAAGTGCATTTTATCTCTCTGCCGTTTTAGTAGAGAGTGTGTGTGTAATACTCTGATTCTTTAACTTGCACAGTGGAAATGCACAAGTCTCATATGTCAAGAAGTATGTAGTGCATAAGCTCGGTCTCGACAGCGAAGAACAAGTAACTAACTAACTCTCTCTCTCTCTCTTTCGTATCTTGAAGCTAACTTTAAACTACTCTACTTTTTGCAGGTGGATATATGGCTAAGGCAGGAGCCAGTATGTTCGACACAGACACTCCATAGCTTAGCGGATTGGTGGGTCCAGGCTACTCCAATTGCGGAGCGAACAAATCCGATGGTTGGAGCCTCTGGTGGTGAATTCGTCATGGTTCTCCATTACAGTCGCTCTCACCTCTTCTCCATTTAAAGCTATTTTCTTGGTTACCAAGAAACCATTAATAAGACTTAGCCTATGGCTTGTACCTTTCTTTTTTGGGTTAGTAATTGTTTGGAATGAATTTGAGACCTCTTATTATTTTTCTTTTATTTGTGGATGAAAATCCAACAAATGACTTCGTTTTAAGTTTGAGCTCATTTTAGACCGTCTCAGATTATGTGATTTTGGTGTCCATTTTTATGCCATGTTTGGTTAAGTTACACAAAGATCTGTTCATTTAGCGCTTGCTAGTAATGACGATTAATGACATATTATATTATTCGTTTTGCCCTGTGGCTATTTTTTCTTAAGAATGACAATTTATGAGAATTATGTAAACAAAATATTTATTAAAAGTTATAAACAAAATACTTTGTATGTCAATATAATTTGGTAAAGTTTTGTACATTTATATTTTTATATGACGAGTCAAACGTCCATAGCCATAAAGCCGGAATTAGAGCATCTCCTATTGCTACCCCCAACTTTGAGATCAAGTCTAGTCTCATCAACATGATCCAAAATAACAAGTTCCATGGTCTACTTATGGAAAACCCTCTTGACCACTTAGACAACTTTGTCATGTTGTGTAGCACAATGAAGATTAATGGAGTCACCGAAAATGCTTTCAAGTTGAGGTTGTTTCCCTTCTCTTTGGGAGACAAAGCTCGTACATGGGAGAAGAATCTACCAAGTGCCTCCACAGAAACTTGGGAAGCTTGTAAGAAAGAATTTCTCTCTAAGTTTTTCTCTACAACAAGAACCACACGCTTAAGTTATGAGATCTCGGGTTTTGTACAGAAAGGAAACGAATCATTTGGTGAAGCTTAGGAAAGGTTCAAGAGCTACACCCTTCAATTTCCACATCATGGATTATTAAATGAATGTTTGTTGAGCACCCTATATAGGGGACTCTTACCCAAGTATAGGATGATGTTGGACACCACTAGCAAATGTAACTTCTTTGGCCAAACCGAATCCGATGGAATGTTGCTTGTTGAGAATCTTGCCCACAATGACAACAACTATGGTGAAGTTTATGATAGAACGGTTCATGGTAGTGGAAGAGATGACAACTACAAAAGAGAAATGAAGTCATTGTATGACAAGCTAGACAAGTTCATCATTTCACAACAAGGAACAGTTAACTATGTTGGTGATACTGAAGACGAGGTTCAACAACAATATGTGAATCAAGAAGAGATCAATTATGTTGGTTATCAAGGCTACAACAATTACCAACAACAACAACGAGGTTTCCAACATAAGCATCAATTCAACAACCAAGGCGGTTTTCAACCGAAGCCGCAATACTTCAACAACAAACCACCGGGTTTCTATCATCCTCAAGCTAATCAAAAACAAGCTCAAGGAAGTTCCTCTTCCTCCAACACTCAAGATCAAACATATCAATTGTGAAGAAAACTCTTAGAAGGTCAAGATAATAATGCAATTGAGTTTGGACTGTTCAAGAAGGACATTCATGCCAAGACTGATGATCTCCACGCTAAGATTGAGAGCATGGCTTCTCATTTGAAAGTCCTCGACAATCAAGTAGCTCAACTCGCTTACTCCTCAAAGAAACCAATGGTCCAACTTCCAGAAAGTTCACAATAATACCACAAAGAGTATGTGAATGCTATCTCTCTAAGAATTAATCTTGATTTGCCACCACATATTCTCCTTGAGAACAATGAGAACCAAGATGGGAGATAGTTATTCCTATAAAGGATAATGTGAACTCCAAAGAGGAATTTGTAGAGGAGAAAGAGGCCAAAGAAACGGTTGAGGGTGCTAAAGGAGAAGGTAATATAGCCAATGAGGAGAAGGATTCTACATTCAAAGCACTCGTTTTTGAACCTCCACCTTATGAGCCTAAACTATCATTTCTAGGAAGGTTTAAGAAGGAACTAATTGAGAAGTATAGGGCTCAATTCGAAGAGAAAATGAAGGAGGTGGAAAAGGTGATCCCAAACATTGAAGCATCCTTGGCAAACCCTCAAAATAGCAAGACTTTTAAGAACATAATCAAAGGGAAACTCAATGAGATACAATATCCTTGAAGATGCCATGATGAAATTTCCATTGTAAAATCTCCAAATCGCTTGATCTTTAAGGCTTGTTGTTTTGATCCTTATTAAGTCCCTTTTTTGGTTCTTTTGCATCCAATACACATCTCTTTTGATTTCATTCCCCTTCAACACTTGAAACATGAATATGACATGAAAATTCATCTTATATATTCCTAAATGCAAGTGAATCTACCTAAACCGAATATGAAATAAGAGTTAAAATGCATCAAAAAACAATATATCAATGAGCGACCAGAATTTACACCAACCACGTCTATGTGTGGAAGACAACATGGTACACGACGGCAAAGAAGCACACTACAATGTGTGATGAAGTCTTGGAGGACTTCATCTAATATTGGTAGGAAGAGAAGACAAAACAAAAGTCGACGACCAACAAACAGAATCGATATAGCGAGAGAGATGGTAGGGGATCTCGACTACCAACACCAGTTCCAAGAGTGCGGTCACTCGAGCTGTTAAGATGGTATGAAATAATTCTAAAAATTCCAAACTTAATACTTCAATCAATACTTTAATTTATTTTTGATTCTTATTTTAAAATAGTTGCGTAAGACCGACCATCCACCGATGTCCATCGAGCGTATGGATGACATCCACACAAACAAGAAGATGGGCCATATACAAGATTCGCTTGCTCGAGAGGTGGTTGAGATGTCGAGGAAGCTGATAGAAGAGGTGCGAGCATCTTAGGAGACTATTGATGATGGTGACATCCCGCTGAATATGCAGTATGATATTGTGTCTCGGGTATGTACTATTTAAATTTAATTTTCAAATATTGCATATCAATTTCTTAACTAATGCTTTGTATTGTNTTTTTTTTTTTTTTTTTTTTTTTTTTTTTTTTTTTTTTTTTTTGCATGCTATGAAGAAACAGAAAGGGAGCATGTTCGAGTTCGGGAACATGGCCAGCTACTGTTTCCTTGAATCCTCCCGAGCGGGGGATCCTTACAAAGACGAGGAGATGAGAAGAAATGATGCGGCTTTGAAGACCATGCAGCAGAAGACCGTTGGTTCTTGGCGCAGATGAACCAGCTGTTCGGACTACCACCGCAGTAGGTTTAGGTTTGTTTTAGACATGTTAAATTTTATGAATATTTTAGGTTTTGCAGAAGTTTTTGGAATTTTTATTTTATGAATATATTTTGAGTTTTAATTAAATATTATAATTATAAATTAATTATTATTTAATAAATAATAAATAATAATTTATTAATTGATTAATATATTTTTTATTTTAAAAACATTGATCCGACAGTGTTTCCGTCAGTATTATTCACAGACATTACCGACAAACAATATCCATCAGTAAGTAACATCCATCAATAGTATACTCCCCAGAGTTCTGCCATGGATGCGGAACAAACCCCGATATGTAAGAAAAATCCACCTCTCCAACCATCGGTATCATCATGAATTACTCCCCAAGATGCCGATCGCTGCGAATGACCCTTAGATGAGCCATTTGTATTCACTTAAAACCAGTCCACCATCGGCCTTTCCCACTTTATCAAAGCCTCAACCCTCTTAGTGATTCTTCTCAACGACAATGTGGATACACGAGCATTCTTTGTTTGTTGTACTAGTTTCTTTAAAAATATGACTCTATCCTTACATTTCCCAACTTCCCCAAAGACATATCCACATCTCTATTTCAAGCCCCATCACTAGGGGTGTCAATGCGGGTTAACCCGCCCCATTTTACCCGTTCCGCTGTTAGTCCGCTTTGTTTGCGGATTATGGCGGGTTGGCCCGCATAAACCCGATGTTCTAAATATCATAACCCTGATCCTCCCCACTTAATAGTAGCGGGTTTTGCGGGTTGTCCGCGGACATTAAATTATGCGAACCAAATAAATTTTTACTTTTATTTTTTTTTTATCAAATTTGATGTATAATAATATTAACCTACAATAAACTATGCATTAATATAATACCTAACGCTTTTTATAATGAGAATTGAGAATTAATCACTATTTTTTTAAAGAAAAAAATGATAATCATTATTATCTAAAATATCGTAATTAAAGTCTTATAAAAAGTGCATGAGTAAAAACCATAAAAGTTACAATCCATATAAATGTGCGAACAAATCACTCCATAAATTTGAAATTTTGAAAGTAAAAAGAAAATTGAACTAATAATTAAAATAGACAAAACATCAAATCTTAAAATTTATAGCCCAAAACTGTGCGGATTTGTCGACAAAAACCTGCGGTTATATCTGCTGACTGTACGTGTTTTTCCATAAAAACCCGTTGTCCGTATGGGCTCAACCCGCAATGTCCGTTTTTTGTGGACCTAAAAATTTGTACCCCAAAACCGTCCCCAATAGAGCGGGTTAAGCAACGTCTGCGGTCAGAAACTGATAGTAGGATTTTTTCGGTATCAATTCCTATTACACTATCATGTCGTTGTANCACTCTAGATGCAATGGATTCCACTAATTCAAGTCAAGTATTTAAAATTGGTTTTTCAAACAAGTCCTAAACAAACAGATGTGCATAAGATGAACAAGACATGGAAAACGAAATTTATAAAAATAAAATCTAAGGAAAGATAGCATGCAAGGTAAAAACAGGGAATGAAAT
>OVBE01006459.1:0-19860 GCA_900406425.1 Iberis pinnata | reverse complement strand
CACCTTTCGGGCGCAAAATTCCTAACTTCTAGAAGTGAGAGATCAATTCAATCATAGGATTAAGGGCATCAACTATAGAAGATTTATGAATTACAAGACCTAAACACTAAAATCCTTCA
The DNA here is from genome assembly GCA_900406425.1 of Iberis pinnata. NCBI lineage: Eukaryota > Viridiplantae > Streptophyta > Magnoliopsida > Brassicales > Brassicaceae > Iberis > Iberis pinnata. The sequence goes on along the minus strand of OVBE01006459.1, from coordinate 19,741 downwards.
TCTAATTCCCCAAATCTACCCAACCATTCACTTAAAGATCACTACTCACTAATAATAGAGATAACACAAAATCTTATGAAAGATGTGTGATAAGACATGATTATAAGAAGATTTGGAAAAGAAAATAACAATCAAAAGCAAGAAATCAAATTCAAATAAGATTAAGATCCAAAGGTTTACAAAGTTTTCTTAGGAAAATAAAGCTTAGTTCCCTAAAATTAGGGTAAAAGCTTATATAGTGTTGCTAAAATCTATTGGGTTAACCCCAAAACACTTGAGTTAACCCACTAAAAATTGGGTCAAAATAGTCAAAATGGCAATAAAATTGTTATCTCTGACGACCATACCGGTTTGGGTATACCGGTATGGCTGGCCGGTATGCCTGCACCAGTTTAGCTATGCCGATGTGATAAGCCGCGATTTGCTCCTACCGATTTCATCACCTCGTACCGTTTTAGAATCGTCGATGTGAAATCCTGGTATGATTGAACCGGTTTAGCTTCGTCGATGTGATAGCCCGGTATGCTATATTTTCTGCTCTTTTTCACCTTCAAAACCCTTCCTTGATCCACAACTTGGTCCCTTAGCTTCCTACCACCTGAAACTATCATATACAAATGCAAAATGCATACTATACAATGCATACTATACAACCTATATGCGAGTGGATTTTCCTAAAATGCATTCATAATGGAATGTATAATGCATAAAAATCATAAGATATCAGTAGGGGAACATGGACGATCAGGAGAAATCAACGCGTAGCTCGGACCTGTTTCCTAACGGAACACCATATGCGAACCTGCAGGTATCATAGAAAACCAAAAGCTTTCAGCCGACCTATAACTCTACACCAGAGCTAGAAAAAGTTGAACAAGTCAGTATCCACGCCGAGCACCCAAACCGAACTACAAGAATCGGGAAAGAGCTGGCCGAAAACATCAGAGCTAAATTAATCTTGCTACTAAGGAAGAACGCGAGCACCTTCGCCTGGACCATGGATGATATGAAGGGAATTGACCCTTCAATCACTTTTCACGAGCTAAAAGGTGACCCGACCTACAAACTAATAAAGAAAAACCGTCGTAAACTAGGAACGGAACGCTCTCAAGCGGTCAATGACGAGGTAGAAAATCTCCTCAAAGCTGGTTCAATTATCGAGGTCAGATAACCAAAATGGTTGGCTAATCCATTCGTCCTCAAAAAGAAGAACGACAAATGGCGTGTGTGCGTCGATTTCACCAATCTCAACAAGGTGTGTCCCAAAGAAAGTTTTCCCTTACCTCACATAGATAGACTTTTGGAAGCCATAGCAGGCAACGAGCTCATATCTTTTATGGATGCTTTTTCAGGATATAACCAGATTATGATGCATCACACAGATCAGGAAAAAACGGCCTCCATCACAGACAGGGGAACCTACTGCTACAAGGTAATGCCCTTCGGACTCAAAAACACAGGAGCCACCTACCAACGCCTGGTGAACAAAATGTTCGCTACCGAGATCGGCAAGTCCATGGAAGTTTACATCAACGACATGTTGGTTAAATCTGCCGAGGCTGAGGACCATGTGCAACACCTGGAGAAATGTTTTGAAACACTCAACCTCTACGGAATAAAACTTAATCCAGCTAAGTGTACCTTCGGAGTCACATCAGGCAAATTTTTGGGGTACATCGTAACTAAGAAAGGGATCGAAGCAAACCCCAAGCAGATAGGAGCTATCCTCAACCTGCCAGAACCAAGGACGAAAAAAGAAGTACAGAACCTTACAGGTCGCATCACCGCACTGAATAGATTCATCTCTTGATCCACTGACAAAAGTTTACCCTTTTACCAAATCCTCAAAGGAAACAAGTGCTTCGAATGGGATCAAAAGTTCCAAGTCGCATTCGATGAGCTCAAATCGTACTTAACAACGCCCCATGTGCTTGCTAAACCAGAAGACGGTGAAATCCTCTACCTGTACGTTGCATTTTTCGAGGTAGCTATCAGTGGCATCCTCGTGAAAGAAAACCAAGGAGAGCAAAAACCAATCTTCTACGTCAGCAAGTCGCTAAACGATGCCGAGACGCGGTACCCGACCTTTGAAAAGATATCCCTAGCAGTGGTATATGCAGTCCGAAAACTACGACCCTACTTCCAATCACACACCATCGTCGTGCTCAGTAACGAGCCGCTTCGAACCATACTCCATAGCCCAAACTAGTCTGGCAGGTTAACCAAATGGGTAGTTGAGCTCAGCGAATACGACGTGGAATATTGAAATCGTACATGTTCCAAGTCCTAGGTCCTTGCAGATTTCATAGCCGATATCCCACCTGGAGAAGATAGCAAGCCTCTACCAGAAACATGGAACCTTTATGTCGATGGCTCAAGAAGGAAGCAAGGGCCAGGTGCAGGTGTCCGACTCGAATCACCCACCGGAGAAGTACTCGAGCAAGCTTTCAGGTTCAAATTTGAAGCATTCAACAACGAAGCAGAATACAAAGCACTACTAGCCGGATTGCGACTCACCAAGAACCTTGGCACCTTGAGCATACATGCCTTCTGCGACTCTCAACTCGTTACCAGCCAATTCAGCGGAGAATATGCCGCGAAGAATGATTGGATGCTACAATACCACCAGATGGTTCAGGAAAAATCAGGCGAGTTCAACAGCTTCGAGCACACCAAAATCCCAAGAAACGAGAACCAGCTCGCCGGCTCATTGGCAAACATGGAATCTATTAACAAGCTCGAATTGAAGCGAACTATCCCTATGGAGTACATAACCTCACCGAGCATCACTACCATGATGGCTAACGCCATCGACGAACTAATCTCTTTTGATCAGGAACAAGTCGAGCATAGTAAACCCGACTAGCGCACTTAAATAGCAGATTACATCGTTACAAGAAAAGAACTAGAAGACAAATGGGCAGCACGACGACTTTGAGTCAAAGCCGCAAGATACACTATTGTAGATGAACAACTGTACAAACAATCCGCTTCAGGAATCCTGCTATGGTACATAAACGGAGACGATGTGCAGCAAGTCCTCACCGAGCTTCATGAAGGAGCTGGCGGGAATCATTCTAGCGGACGTTACCTAGCGTAAAGAATAAAGAAGCACAGACACTACTGGCCGACGATGCTGGACGATAGCCAGGAGTTTGCTAAACGATGCAAGATGTGCCAACGACACGGACCGACAAATCACGCACCCACTAAACCACTAAACGCTTTGGCAAACCCCTACCCATTCATGAAGTGGGGAATGGACGTAGTAGGACCTTTCCCGGTTGCAATGAACAAACACAATTTCCTGCTGTTAATGACTGACTACTTCACCAAATGGGTAGAAGCGGAATCCTACACGACGGTCAAGGCCAAACAGGTTTCATGTCTAAACTACCATGGACTTCCAGTTCGGTAAAATCCAAAAAATATACAAAGTCGTTAACGACCTATACGCTGTATGAGCATTGCAGGTACACGACTTTATATGGAAAAATATAATTTTCCGGCACGGCATCCCCTACGAAATCATGACGGATAACAGCACCAATTTCTGTGCAAAGACAGTGAAAGCGTTATGTGACAGGTGGACGGAGAACCAGTCGCACCATTAACCAAACTACATTATTTAACACTAACATATTACTTATTGCTCATAATCTAGGTGGAATATCCGATTAAATTACTCTACGCCGAGGTATTTACAGGCGAATGGGAAAGCTGAAGCCATCAACAAGTCAATAGTTGACGGACTGAAGAAACATCTCGATTCCAAAAAGGACTCTGGGTCGATGAGCTAGACGGCATCTTATGGTCTTACCGAACTACACCTCGGTAATCCATGAACCAGACCCCTTTCTATTTAGCACACGGAATTGAAGCCTTAGCACCATCCAAAGCAGCAGTATTCAGTTTACACCGAGACAAGCTGCCAGAGAACGAAGCCACCAACAACGCAATGCTACTAGAGAACAAAGCCACCAACAACGCAATGCTACTTGATTCACTCAACGACATCGAAGAGATACGAGACAGAGCGTTGTTATGTATAAACGCCTATAAACAAGCTATAATGCGATACTACAACAAAGGCGTGAAGCACAGAAGGTTCAAAGTAGGAGACCTAGTCTTACGCATGACCTACACAAACACAGCTGAAGAAAACGCTGATATATTGGGATCTCGGTGGGAAGGTCCATACGAAGTATCCAAGATAGTCAAACCAGAAGTGTAAGAACTAAAGGCTAAAAGAGGAACGCCAATCCCAAACTCTTGGAACGCTACCAAACGTAAGCGATTTTATTCTTAGGTTCCATTGTACCGTGAACTACGACCTAGCTTGATCCCTATTATCAGGGTACGTAGGCAACCCACTGGGTGCAGCTATTTCAATTAATAAAAACCATCTTGATCATAGGTTCAACGATCTCCGAATCGATCTCAGCTTTTTTTACAATACTGAAGTATCTAAACATACCAACTACCTTTAAAAACGTATATACAAAAAGCCGAGCAACAACTCGCACATACCCTACGCTAGATAGGAATGTTGATTACAGGTTCAATGACCCTCAAATCAGAATCTCAAGATTTTTTGTAATCCTGAAACCTCCAACATACCAAACATTTATTTAAAAAAAAAAAAGTCGAGCCACAACTCGCACATATCCTACGCTAGATGGAAATGTTGGCGAGATCAAAGTTTTCTCGTCATGGCTCCAAAGACCATTAACAAAGCCGAGTTCCGTCTCGCGTAGTCCTAAAGATGAGTACTGAACACGTGCAAAGTCACAACGTTTGAGCTTAAGTCTTCATTTAAAAGTCGAGCTCCGACTCGCGTACTCCTAAAGATGAGTATTGGGCGTGTGAAAAGTTACGATGTTCGAGCGTAAGACTCCACCTAAAAGTCGAGTTCCGACTCGCATACTCCTACCGAGAGTATCTGACAAATCAAAAGTTTTTGTTGATAGATCACTTGTCAAAAAAGACGATATGCAGGTCACCTCTTTTCGGCTTTTGATCGAGTGATTGTTTAGTTCGCACAAGGACCAGAGAGACATCCATTTATACCTTAGCCACATATTTCATCAAAATAAAAAGAGCCAAACTCTGGTTCACAATCAAAGCTTTCTCATTAAGTGTCAACTAAGATAGGCACGTTTACCAAGTTAGAAATGCGAAACACGACAAATATTGCACAAAATTCACCGAGCTACGTATCTATTTCCATTATAAAAAGGTACCAACATTACATGGTTCGTAAAGAAAATAATGACGACCTAACAGAAAAACAAATCAGGAAACATATATCCTTCTAAAAGCAACAGCGGGACCGCCGACAAACAAGGCAAATCCTAATCCCAAGAAAAACAACAAACTACCCCAAAAGAACACAAGAGGTACAAGGCAAACCGACCTCAACCCTACGAAAACCATGAAAGCTGATCCAAAGGAACAACTATACCCTCGGCGTCGCTGGAGTAGGAAGTTGAACCTCGGCAGAAGCGTCGGAACCTCCCGGGGCGGACCAAATTAGATTCGAACCATGCTCGTTACACGGAGTTCAGAAGTAGAAGTCTTCAGGTGTCAAGTCAGTTATATTTAATTCATCGTACTAACCTTGTACTTCTCTACATCTGCTTCAAGCTTCACCATCAGCTCAGCAGGCACCACGACGTCTTTTGCCACTATGATCCGAATGCAGTCCAGGGTCCCTTTGGCTAGGGAATAGGACTGTATGATAGGATCGACCTTGTCTTAGTCCTCCACATGGCACCAAAGCTTCTCAAGCTTTGTTGCACACTCAACCTGAGTATCTCGCCGCGCAAGCACGACTTGCAAATCTCGAGAAAGTCAGAGCCTTTTCATCTTGCTCTCATGCAACTTCTCGAGAGCAACATAAGCCTCTCGCAGCTCGAAGAACTCAGCACCTGCTTGGTCTCGAGCTGCTTGCTGATTAACAAGTTATGCCATAGCAAACTCGTAGGTGCCCTCGAGCTCAGCCCTCAGAGCAGCAAGGTCTTTGGTGGCAGACGCCGCAGTGTCACTTAGAATCATCTTTATGGCAGCTAACTGGGTCGTCAGCTGCTTGATCACCTCCTCTTGTTTATTCAGCTTCAATCGATCTTCGGCGATCCGTTTCTTGCCTTGGCCAACCAGCTTCGACAACCTGACCAGCTCGTCTTCATTACCAATCAAGGGTCGGAGTTTATTCTCATAAAAGGCGACGAGCTCATTGGTCGTCACCAAAGTCTGCATATCAAAAAAATATGGGAGTTAGAACTTTTACGATTTCACCAAAAAAGAAGAAGAAAGAGAAGAAGAGGACCTACCTGGCAAGCTTGCCGGGATAAAGCTTCATAAAATTCAAGTGCCATTAGCCGATCTACAGTAGGGATGATCAAACTGTTGGCCCTAAGGCGATTCACTAAACCCACGCACGCCTACCTATCTTGCGTGAACGGCATGCCTCTATGCATGAACTAGAAAGCCCAGCTCCCCTGCGAGTTGTCCTACCTCGTCGACTGGGAGCTTCCTCCCTCGATATCTTGAGGATTCACAGCCTTATCCTCCTCTTCTTTCTCCTCTTCCTCATTCTCATCATCACCACCTGCACCAAGGAGATGAGGAATTTCTTCGGTGAAGGTCTCTAAACCGCCATCTACGGGATCTATATCCCCAGTCATTTCTCCCAGAATCTGAGAGACTGTTGGAGTTCCACCAGTGAGAGCAAGTGGTGGAACTGTCAGGTCGGTAACAAGTACACTTGTCCCTAAAGTTGTTCCCGCAGCAGGAACTTCCTGTTGCTCCTCAGGAGCATTCTCTGTTTGTTGGTGTTTCCCAACAGAAACACCCTCATTTGTTGTTTGTCCCCCCAGCAGGGACCTCTTCTCTCGAGCCATTTTCCTCAATTGGAACAATGGCTGAGTTCGGCTCTTCTCCCGAGCCGATGATCACTACGTCACAAGTTTCACAATCCCAGTTGGATCAGCACCTCCTCTTAGTTACCATCGCATGACAAGGGTCTTCGCTGCCCAAAGTACCAAATTTATGTTCTTGTTTCCTCTTCGAGCTGGAAGCTGATTGCCCTAGCTCGGCAGCATAATCAAATATAGGTTTTGGACGTCCCATCCTCTTGTTTTTCTTAACAGGACAGACGTTGAGCTCCCAACTGGCTGAAATATATCAATTCACAGTTAGAACGATACTCCTCTCAATATAATGCAGGTACCTGGTTGACCCTACCTAAGTTTATGAACGGGATGCTCTCCTGGATACGCTTAAGGTCGGATTGTTGAATGTTAGCGATCTCTGCCTCTTGAATCCGAGAAAAATCTTCGAGGAAGTTTGGAGAAAAGGACCGGAGTTGAAGTGAAGCTCTGCAAATAACAAAACAAAACTCGGTTAAAATCATCGAAATTTTCCAAGATTCAGCTCGGCTTTCCTAGGTAGTATCTACCGAAGGTCTCTGCCCATTTCCTTTTCAGGATCCTTCCCACGTTGCCGGCACACTCCGACATGACCTTTAGGAAGAAATATTTTCCCTTCCAGTCGTGGATTTTCGTGTCCGGCTTGGTCTCTATCAGTTTGTACTTAGGCTTGAAATTGATATACACAAACCATGTGTTCAATTTCGTCTTCTTCTGCACCACCGGGTTGATTGACGACATGTTTTCTAGGAACCTAACGCCGATCTCAAACTCGTGATCATGAGCCATTATGGCTATCATATGCCTGATCGAAGGGGAAGATAGTTGCAACTTCGGCAGAGGGAGCCTGACGTGACACTTCCTGAAAAGAGCTTCGTATAAACAAACATAACCTTGGGGACAATCCCAAGGTCATTCATCCGGTTTAGGGATCAGGAACGGGATCCCGTTAAAGAAGGAAAAATCCCGAATGAGATCTCAAATTGTTTTGTTCCGTGCATCTGGTAGGCGCGAGACCTGTCAGCTCATCATCTGGCTGGATCCAGTTCTCTTAGGGAGCTTTTTCTTCAAGAGCAACCTCTCTGTCGACAGCGTTCAGGTCATTGTGAAAAGTAGAAGACTCATTAGGGTTTACACGAGAGGTAGACATTGTTTAATGTCGGCGAAATTACCAAGTTGTTACAAATAAACCGATGAGTGAATATTCTAGAGAGAGAAAGAAGAGAGAAGGGAGAGCGATTGTACCTGCAAAGAAAATTCTGGAAAAAGTGAATTATAAGAATGAAGGTGCAAGGGGGTATTTATACCCCCCGAAGATAGCGGTTTATGAGAAACAAAATCATTGCGCATGGTAATCTGTAAAGGTGCAACGTTTCAATTTCCCCTACGAAAACGATTCGCGAAAGGCTACGAAGCATTAAATGCATTTCAGCCGAAATAGACTTTTAATTCTAGAAGCTCAATCGACGACTTACTGCGCCATCGCCGACCTGGGGGGACTAACTGTTGATACCATGTTTAGCACCTGTCCAAAAGCTCATTTCATCTGAAGGCCCAGGTGGACGATGACCTAGGCGGTCTAGGGCGACCCAAAGGGCTTGTTGCAAGACTGGGCCGATCTGACGAGCTGGGCACTCCACCTTGAAGCCCATTAGGTTAAAGCATGTAATTAGGGTTCTAAACATGTATTCTTAGTATAAATACCCATGTAATTATTCTCCTAAGGATATATGAAATTCTTCTTGAGATCTCCTAAGCTAAAACTCACAAGATCAAAGACATAACCTAATTGTTAAGTCTTGATTCAACATATCTCTACTCATCAAATCATTCAAGCATTTTCACTATCCATTCTATTACTAAAGGCAAGCGATCCAACTGTCTAGTTCAAGTTATCTTCCAACATTCAAATTCTTTTTATAAGTGAAGCATGCTCGAATAGTTAACTTGAAGGTTTCAATTGGTGAGGTAAAGGGGATTCCGATGCATCAAGAGAAGGTTCACACTCAATCGTTGGGTTACCACTTAAAAGGGAGTGATTGAAGTAGCAAAATCAAAACGAGACAAAGGGCAATGGGGGATACAATCTTTCAACTTCCATTTCTAATTATTCCCCAAAACCAAGTTTTATTCTACCCATTCTTAAATGAATCTAATCATCCCTTTTTATATCAAAACTTTCGAAACAACTCTTTCTTTCGTACCTTTTTCATTTTAGGCTTTTCTTTTCTCCACTAGATTCTTTATTCTTTCCCTTTATACTATTTCAACATGTATTAGCTCTTTTTTCATCTCCTTATCACTTAGGCTATTGATATCACTCGATATTGTGCGTATTTATACTTGCTATTCGGCATGATTCAAGTATTTTCTATGTGTTTTTGGTATATTTTCATGATTCTTGGTATTTTGGACGTTCTGGAGCAAAAAGATGTATTTTTGCACAAAATAGATGCTATTTGACGAATGCAGAAGCAGAGTTCAGCAGAAGAGACAAAAGTTAATCAAAATTTGGAGATGTTTCTATGAATGGAATGGGCTAAGATTTAAACTCAAACTGGCCACGTGAGTTAGATTTCCTATGAACGTGACTTTAGGTAAATCCATTAAGGCAATCAAAAGTTATGGCGATTTCACTGAAGACTGGTCAAGCTATCTCGCAGAAGAAACATGTGCAGCACGTGATAGAGTAGATCGATCGATCCGTATACTCGAGATTATTTGAAGATTTCCAAAAAGAAGTTTCCGTACTCAAAACTTATCATTGGTTTTTCATTAGGTTTTATTCTTTTTTGAACTCTATATAAGTTACAAGCTTAGGTTTATTTTTAGAGACACAAAATACAATTCGCAACACAATTCATTACTTTTGAGAGCTTTTATGAGAGAGACCAATCCTGACACATGTATTTGGAGAAGAATTCTAAACTCTCTTACAATTTATTAAATCTGGTTTTTGAATATGCTTTCTCTATTGATGATTGTTGATTGATTGGCTATGTCTGAGTAGTCTCTTTGTTAGGTTTTAGGGATTTCCCATGAAAAACAGGTTTGATGGTTAGGGTTTGACTTTAATGAATTTAATTTGTTAGGTTCTTAGTCTAGATTTGTTATCATTGCTTGAATTAGCTTGATCACCTAGTTCATGATTTTAGGTTAATAAATACAAAGGGATTTGGTTTATTGAATCTGACCTAGTCTAGATGAATAAGTGTCTCTGCTTGCGGGAATATTGTCTTTGATGCCTATGAACATATCGAATTTGTAATCACTGCATGATTTAATTGTCTGATTTATAGATCTAAGATATCGGGAGAAAGTTAGTCTTTATTTCTAGAAATTCTATCATAGGGATCTAATACTTTGGGAGGATATTAGTCTATTGTCGTCTTTTGAGTTGAGAACTATTCTCATTGTTAATATTGCTTGTCAACCTGAACTTCAAACCTATATACATGTGGAACTTCCCTATCGCCTAGAATTTTATTTTATTGGTTTACATTCGCTTTTAATTATTCGCTTTACTTTTCAATCGTTTCGAAAACATTCCCTCTTTTATTTTATCTTAGCTAGAATCAGTTTTTAACTGAGAGTTGCACTATCTGGTCCTTGTGGGATTCGACCATTTACTATACTACGATGATATGTTCTCTGCTATGTAGATTTAAGATTAAAACTTGAACCTATCAGCTATCCTTTTCATTCTTGTGATTTCCTAGCATTTTCCTTTATGAAACTTAGATCTTTTCTCTCTTAGAACTTAGGGATTTTCTACTTTTTACTTTCAGACTAGTGGAGATTAGTCATTCTTTTCTCAAACTTATCATCTCTTTTTTCCTCATTCACCAAACATTTTTCTTTTGAAGCTTAACTATCAAACCACTTCTACCCTCATCTTTTAGAACAAGAACTAGAACCAAGTCTCTAGCTAATACTCCAAAGCTATCAAGATCTACCCAATACCCAACATTCCATTCCTAACTACCCAACCTAAGAGCTAGATGATGTCTTCAATCTTGCTAAATGGAAGTGTTCAATTGTTGCCCTTTTGTACTCTTGAGTTTTTGCCGATCAATCACTAAAGAAAAGAAAAAGAAAAGAAACTCGCAAGTGTTTAGGTAATGGGGTTTATATGGTGAAGAGGAAAATCATCCTAAAAATAAGAATGACCGGTTTAGCCACAAGTGTTTCGGTTTTAGGGTGACTAAACCGTTATAAAAATGATTAAACCTTGAAATACATCAAGATGTACATTGAGAAAGCTAATTAGTTATCCAAATTAAGTCCAAATAGTTATGAAGATAACCTAGAACTAGCACGCTTTGAGATTTTACCAATAGATTTTCAAATTTCAAGATTCAACACAAGAACTTCAAGACTTTTCAAGACTACTAGAATGTTCAATCCTATCCATCACACTTTAGATGCTAATTCAAAATGCTAGAACTTAAACTTTACAAGGCATTATCATCATTGGATTCCTATGCAAGTGATGCAACCAAATGCAACCTAAGATAAGAATGAAATGAAGCTAAATGCAATGTTTTGAAGACTTCTGAATTTTTTTTTTTTTAGGGGTTTTTGTAAAACTTAGCTATTCAAAATGCAACAATGCATGATAAGATCAAAAATCGAAGCTAAATTAGCTATGGTCTCTCCCCCAAACTTAATTCACATGGTCCCTTTTGTGAAAAAGAATCCGGAGGATGGGACAAAAGAGAGAAATAAAAGCTAAAAATGTATGTATTTACAAGGTGAGAAGTGGTACCTCAATAATAGAGGGTGTTGGAGCAACCTTAGGGTTCTTCTTTGCAATTCTTTTTCCTTTTTCAGCTTTAGATGTCTTGAAGATCGGTTTTGTCAAACCCGGTACTTGAAACCGGTATACATCCTTGAGCCCTGTGTTCACCATAAAACCTGCAAAAATCAACACTCAAACTATCCCAAAAGTCAACATACCCAAAATCTTACCAAAATAAACTTCAAAAACTAGAAAAAAACTTAAATAAAAGGAAATGTACAAAGGATAGCATGAGACTTCCTCCCAAGTGAGCTTGTTTTAAGTCTCTAGCTTGATTTTTTTTTCTTCGTCAAGTTTGGTCGGGATCCGGAGGAAGCTTAGAACCTCTTTTATCAACTAACTCACATGGTGGATCCTTTCGAGCTTTGATCCTTTTCCTATCCTTCTCGAAACTAGTCTTACCATTGCTAGTTTCTTCTACACATTCAATAGAAAGAGCATACATTTTCTTTACCCAAAAGTCTTGTCCATCAATAGTGGGTTTCTTCTTTATTTCATTGATGTCATACCGCTGAACACGATTCTTCCCAATATGAAGATCAATCCTACCCCTTTTGAAATCAATCCTTGCTCCGGTTTTTGCTAGAAAAGGTCTTCCAAAGATGAGAGGATCCTTTGGTTCTTCTTCCATTTCAATGACAACAAAATTCGTGAGCACCTTTGCATCCCTTATCTAACTGGATCGTCTTCTAGTACTCCAACCAGAGTTTTGACGGACCTATTCGCAAGAATCATGGAGATCCCACAAGGTTTGAAAGATGAATGATCAAGCTTCTTTGCTACCAATGGTGGAATAAGGCTCACACTTGCTCCAAGGTCACACAAGCTCCTCTCAAATTTAAAATATCCCAAAGTGAAAGGAAGAGTGAAACATCCCAGATCTTCAAGCTTCTTAGTGGTTGCTTCCTTTGGATCTTCATTCTTTGCATCAAGCTCATGTGTAAACTTCACCATTCCTTCCAAAGTCTTCAGCTTCTATTTGATTGCATCCTTCAAGAACTTGCTATTTTGAGGGTTTTCCAAGAATTCTTCAATGTTTGGCATTACCTTTTCCACCTCTTTCATGTTCTCTTCAAATTTATACCTATACTTCTTAATCAAATTCCTTCTTTAACCTTCCGGGAAATGGTAGTTTAGGCTCATAATGTGGAGGTTCAAAGGTAGATACCTTGAATATTGAGTCTTTCTCTTCATTAGTTATCTTGCTCTTAGAGGCCTCGACTCTCTCTCTTTTTCCTATTTTGCGTCCACAATATCCTCTTTGGAGTTTTCTTCATCCTTAATAAGAATGACCACCCCCTCAACTTTCTTCTCATTGTCCTTAATGAGAATATGTGGTGGCAAATCATGATTAATTCTTAGAGAGATAGCATTTACATACTCTTTGTGGCTTGTTTTCGAACTTTGAAAAGTTGTCCCATTGGTCTTTTTGAGGAGTAAGCGAGTTGAGCTACTTGATTGTTGAGGACCTTTAGATGAACATAGACATCATTAAACTTTGAAACTTTATTTTCTAAAGATTTCAAATGAGAAGTCATTCTTTTAATCTTGGTATGGAGATCATCGGTCTTTGCATAAATGTCCTTCTTCAAAAGTCCAAACTCAATTGCATTCTTCCCTTGACCGTCTAAGATTTGTCTCAACAATTGATTTGTTTTATCAATAGAGTTGGAGGTTGAAGAACTTCTTTGAGGTTTTTGTTAATTGGTTGGAGGATTGAAGAAACTTTGAGGTTCGCTGGAGAAGAATTGTCGTTGGGGTTGATATCTACTTTGGGTAATGAATTGAGTCTTAGGTTGAAAATCTACTTGTTGTTGTGACTTTTGATGGTGATTTTTGTAGCCTTGATTCCCAACATAAGTAATCTACTCTTGATTTATCTCCTCTTGTTGAAGATTCTCTTCAGGGTCACCAACAAAGTTGCAGCTCTTTGTTGGGAAAGTATGAACTTATCCAACTTTTCTCTAAGTGATTGAATGTATTTCTTGTAGTTAGCATTGCTACCACTATTCCTAGCCATTCGATCATAAGCTTCACCATAATTACTATCACTTTGAGAAAGATTCTCAACAAGTTTCAGTCCATACTCTTCGGTTTGGCTAAAGAAGTTGCCATGGCTAGCTGTATCCGACATCATGCAATACTTCGGAAGAAGACCTCAATAGAGAGTACTAAGGAGACTCTCATCGGAGAAACCATGGTGTGGGCATTGTAGAGTATAGCCTTTGAACCTTTCCCAAGCTTCATTAAAGGACTCGTTACCCTTTTGCACAAAACCGGAGATCTCATACCTAAGCCCCGCGGTTCTTGTTGTAGAGAAGAACTTAGAGAGAAGTGTTTTCTTGCAAGCTTCCCAAGTTTCTATAGAGGCCTTAGGTAAATTCTTCTCTCATGTATGAGCTTTGTCTCCCAAAGATAATGGGAACAATCTTAACTTGAATGCATCTTCAGTGACTCTATTAATCTTCACCATGCTACACAACATATCGAAATTGTCCAACTGGTCAAGAGGATATTCAATAGGTAGACCATGGAACTTTGAGTTTTGGACCATGTTGATTAAGTTGAACTTTATCTCAAAGTCGTTTTTTGAAATTAGTGGAGCACGAATGCTGGCACGATTCTCATAAGCATTAGGTGCGCCATTGTCTCCAATTGTCCTTGCTTGTTGCTCCATCTACAAATACTAATACTTGGGAATGCACAAGCAAGGCAAGTAGAGAAATTAGTAATGAAATATAAAAATGCTTAGTCCCAAAAAAATTCAAAGTCCTAATGGCTAATTGAATTTCCGAATCGGCAACGGCATCAAATTGATAAACAATATTTTTTGGTTCTTTCTCTAACAAGTATCCTAAGGCTACTTAAATGTCATTGAAGTACTTAGGGATCAATCCAAATCGAGAGCAATTAACACACTAAAACTTAGGAGAATCATGTCTAGTCTAAGTAAATAAGAATTTTCTGGTTTTAGAACACTTAGTCATGCATAATTCCAAAAGTCAACAAAAAGTAAACAATTCAAAAGTTAACAAGATTAAGCAAAAGTCAACAAAAGATTAAAGTGTAAATCAAAATTAAAAATCCTAAACAAAGGGTCAAAGGTTATTGACTTGGGTGATCAAATGGTATCTCATGATGCTTTATACTATCATTCAATACTAATCATTGGTCTAAGATTCCCTTAATTAGATTAATTCACTCTCATGGCACTAATCCCTTTCCTAATCATGCAAATAAAACAAAATCTTGGATAATTACACAATCAAGAAGCCTTAAGTTCTAATTTATGATCAACAACTAAACTAACTAACACAAATCTCTTGGTTATGCCTCATTTAGCATTCAATAGTTGGTTCAAGCATTTCATCGAAGACCTTTCGGACAATAAAACACCTATGATCTAAACATGAATGGTCAAGACAAATCTATCATTAAGAATACCTAATGAATTAGGATATAAGATATCTAAGCCCTAAACATCAAGATCAACCATATAATCACCCTAATCTACCTAACTCATTTTCTTAGTAAAGAACTACTCACTAATCATTGAGAAAACACAAAATTCAAGATTAGATATATGTTGAATCATGATTACAAGTAGATTTGATAAGAAAAGAAACAATCAAAGCAACAAATCAAACTCCAATAAACGTAAGATTCAAAATTAGATTACAAAGTTCTTAAGAAAAACAAAGATTAAAAGATGAGATAAAAAGATTAGATAAAAGCATAAGATGATCTTCTAAAATTAGGTTTAAAATGCTTAAATAGTATCCTAAAAGTTGCATTGAGTTAACCCAAAACACTTGGGTTAACCCAATTGGAAATGGGTCAACACTTGAAAAAATGTTGAAAATGTTGACTTTTTTGGTTTTGTATCGGTTTGGCTTGACCGGTACAATAAACCGATACTTAGTCTCTGTTTTTTTTTTCATTTCAGGGTACCAGTTTGCACAAACCGGTACACTAAACCGGTATGAGTTTATGTTATGAAATCTGCTTGATACAACTTTAGTGCAGGATCCTTAACTCTCTCGCCTTTGAAGCTATAATGGTGTGCGATAGCTCTTTGGAAAGCTGATTAAAATAGCTACAACTTTGATGAATAGGTCTGCTCCTAATTCGCAGTGGAAGGTGGTGTAAAAGATTCATCTTTGGAGTGGACAATTTGGAGCTTCGAATCTAGTGGACCACAGCTTTGCCGGCTCATATCTTGCAATTCCCTGGGGCATTTAAAGTGATTTTTGGCTTGTTGAAAATCTAAAATTCATGGCTAAAATATCCCTGAAAATGCCATAATGAAATTTCCATTGCAATATCTCCAACTCACTTGATCTTTAAGGCATGTTGGTTTGATCCTCTTTTATATTTCTTTTTTTTTTAGCTATTTTGCATCCAATTGATCCTTCTTTTCATTCTACTAACATTCAACACCTGAAATATGGAATTATATGCAAATTAAACCTATATGGATCTAAATGCAAGCTAAAAAACTTAGAATGCAATAGAAATTGATGTCATAAAGCCTTAAAAACCTAATATATCAACTTGGATCGTCGACGAGGCCGCGGAGAGTTGATTCGGGTGGTCAACTATGCGAACATCCACATGACTTGGGTCATCGACGAGCCGGCGATTGTTTGAGTCGGGTGGTCGACTACGCAGAGGCACACTTGGCTTGGGTTATCGACGAGGCAGCGTGAGTTAGATTTGGCTAGTGGACTACGTAGTAGTACGCTTGGCTTGGGTCGTCGATGAGGTAGCGTTAGTTAGAGTCGGGTGGTCGACTACGTAGAGGTACGCTTGGCTTAGGTCTTCGATGAGGTAGCGTGAGTTATAGTCGGGTGGTCGACTACGCAGAGGTACGCTTGGCTTAGGTCGCCGATGAGGCATCATGGGTTAAATTTGGGTGGTCGACTACGCAGAGGTACGCTTGGCTTGGTTCGTCGATGAGACAGCGTGAGATTCAGGTGGTCGACTACGCAGAGGTACGCTTGGCATGGGTCGTCGATGAGCCGAGCGTGAGCTATAGTCGGGTGGTCGACTACGCAGAGGTAGTAGATGATAAGATTGATGAGATGACTCTATTAAGTTTTGTATCCCTACATTTTACCAGATATATGTCGTGCGCAGTATTTCTAATTCTCATCTCCTCTGAGGTTCACCCTATATTTTTAGAAACCAAGATGTTTATATAGTGGATCCCAACGGGGGTCCGCGCGTCGTTGCTATGGGTGGTACCCGCCCGCTGGGGGTCGGGTTCGGGTATGTATTCACCTTCTTAATGGATTTGAATTGGATTTTTCATGGGTTTTTGGATGGATGCTAACCCAAGCTCAACAAGACGAGGGTAATATAGTAACATCAAATTGGAAACAAAACAGGTTTTGGTAAGAACATATATTTCGCCTTTTTCAGATGTTCCATAATAATCAAAATGACATCATTCAAACACTTACTAATGCTATATTTTTATGTGCATAAGCCAGTAAAAACTGCGGTTTGGTTTTAAAATTATCTTACATCAGAATAATATTGTTATTAGGTATACAAGATGAGGACCGCATAATTGCACAGATCAATTTTCTATAATTAAAATTAATAAAAAATTAATATTTCAATTTCTAATAAATATTACATAAATGTAAGTATAATATATTATAATAAGGATATATGGAGCCGAGATATCCTTAATAATACTTTAATATTTCTGAGATATCCTTAGAAATTTAGTTGATGGGAAATTTTTAAGAGACAAAACCCAACCCAATAACAATGCCAAAGATAAACACCATAAACCATTAGACATCAAAAATTCATTATTTTAAAATTTTCAGAGACAAAATCCAACACAATAACATGGCATTAAATTTCAAAAATTCGTGAAATTATATTTAAAATTCAAAAAAATAATAATATATATGAAATATTTTAAACTCATTAAATATAGTAAGAGAAGTATAATAAATTGTAGAGAATTTAAAACTTTATAAACTATTTAAAAATAAGAACAATTAAAAAAATATTTAGTTTTTAAAAATATTAAATATTAGGAGATGTTATTCAATCATTGATTTTATATAAACTTTTTAAATTTATAACCTTCAAAATTTAAATGTCCACTAAATTTAGTTGCATAGATTTGTATATATCTATAGGATTCATTTGGAAAGATTTTATAAATCTCTGCAATTTGTCTTGGATTTGAATACATATTGTTAGTAACAGAAATCTACCATAAGTCATTTCAACTTCATTAGAACACAAATTTTTTTTTTTAATTAAGGCTTGAATGACACTGAATTTTAAAATAATATTTAAAATCCTTCTACTAATAACACTATGTTTCAAACTCTATTAATGAATGAATTTTAAATACCTAGAACGAATAATACTCGATTTTAAAATAGAAACTAAAATAACTATTAAATAACACTATATTATAAATCAAATAGGGTTAATTTAAAATCACATATTGAATAACTGCCCTTTTAAGTAAAAAAGATGAATCGAACTCTACCCTAGATATCAGTGTGAGGTTTATGTTTCTATGATTTTATGCCATTGTACAAATTATTATCTTGCATGTAGACTAATATATAGAGTTCATAGAATTCGATTCAACTAAACTTACCACAATAATTAAAAGTGCCAAAAATTCAAAAACATAAAAAATTATAAAACTCTTTTAAAATAATACCTTCAAAGTTAAAAATTAACTTTTGGAATATTTTATATCACACTATTAACCTTCAGGGTATAGTCTTAAAATATTTTATACTTTCAAATATAATGTTAGTTGAATCGAAATCTTTATACACTCAATATTATTCCATATTCAAATTAATAGTTTGTACAATATCATAAAATCACAAAAATATGTAACCTTATTTTGCATATGGTACAGAGAATTCGGTTCAACTTTTTTACTTTTCAATAATTTTATGTAAATTTTAGATTTTAAGTATTTTAAAATTTTAATATACCCAAATACTAAATATTTTTAAATTTTTTGATAAATTTATGAATATTAAATTTTAAATGATGATGTGGCATAATGAAATAACAAAATAATATCATACCATCACGCTACTAGATAAAAGAATTGACGAATAACGGTAAAAAAATCTCAAGAATTATACTTTGAAACTTAAAATGCGATTTTCCCATATAAAACATAAAACCACAATATTTAGCCACCCTGCAATATAAAGCGTGAGACCAGCTTTTTTCACTGTTCGGTTCACTCCAAAAAATGTTGTAATATTAATAATCTTATACATGATGATATATTTACATGTATATATGTATACACAGAAGATGCATATCTATACAAATATAAATATACATTGAGCTGAATATAATGATAATGATTTTAGTTAGTGCAGTTGTATCACTATCATCATTCAAGTTTAAATTCGTATGATGGCTTATAATTCTCGGCGAAAACAGAATTGTAAATGTGCATAATGCCATGATAAAGTGGTGGGTGGTGTTTAGTAAATAAAAAGCCTTATCTTTTATACCCACTCGTACGCACACACACACACTAATCCACAATAACCACCAAACCTATAGTATATTCCAAATAATCTATGACATCACGCACCACACGATTCTACAATAGATGGAATCTTATCTTCAAAACCCAATTTAGAAAATATGTTTTTTTTGTAAGAAAAACAAATTTATCTATCCTGTTATCTTCCCCTTCAGATCCGATTGATCGCACTAAATAGACAGCCCAAGAGCTCTTGCCAATATTCCATTGGCCTACAATAAACCCCTTTAAAGCTTAAAGCTTTCCCCATCACTGGTTCACATTTCACAGTCTTTTAAATTTCCAGTTTGTTATCAAACAAAATCAAAACATGTCAAAACAAAAGATAATAAAACATGAATCCATGCAATTCAAATTTTGTTGGCGTAAGATACACTTGGGTATAACTGTCAAATTAGAGAAGTGGTTTTAACTTAGGTATATTCAACTTAACGTTCAATGATT
>OVBE01006458.1:0-19861 GCA_900406425.1 Iberis pinnata | reverse complement strand
AATACCGCTTATTAGTATTAAATTTTAAATAATACAAGAATTACATATATAAATATATATATATATAATTTGGAAGTTTCTAAAAAATATTTTTCAGAGTTTTTCTTAATTTGACTGATCAATTTAGAATCGATTTTTTTATCAAATCTTGCCTATTACACGATTCATAAACAAAATATATATATATATATATTTAAAAGAATTCCCAACTTTCAAATTTGTGTAAAAAAATCTTTAACTTTTAAGAAAATCATGTATTTTAAAGAAAAAGTCATATAAATACCGAACTTTTACGATGAAACCAATTAGACAAAAGTGGTTTAGTCAAAAGTTTGTTATTTAAATAACATTATGATTAAAATAAAAGTTTTGAATTTATTTGACTCTTTACAATTTTATTATTTAAATATTTTTATCTTGAGATATTGTGACGTATTTGTCTTTCAAAATGGAAATATTTTTGCCTAAATTTAAACCTTTGAGATTTTTGTGGGAAAACTGTAAACACAAAAATATAAGATCATAATTATATATAAAAATAACTAAATAGTGATCAAGTTCAAAAATTATTCAAAATAAGTTACATTTTTATTTATATTTCATCATGAAAACTAAAATCACATATATATATATAAGATTTATTTTTCAGGATGAAATAAAAAAAATAACTTATTTTGGTAATTTGTGAACTTGATCAATAAAAGAAAAGTTACGTAGTACTTGTATACCCTTATTTTTGTGTTTAGAATTTTGTCAAAATAATCATAAGCTCAAATTTAGAGCAAAAGGTATGTGACTTTTAAGTGAGATAAATAAATTACAATATTAAAATAAAATCATTTAAATCATAAACTTTTAAACAACCACATAAATCACAATTTTTTAAAAAATATCATTTAAATCACAGATTTTCATTGAACAACCCATTTTAAAAGAAAAAATCAACTGACTTTTGTTAGGACCATAATGAGTTGGTAAAAAAAATTGAGATTTAGTTGAGTTTATCTTATGACAAAAAAAAAATTAACTTTATCTATTTAATTAATTTTTTAATTAGTTGTTTATTTAGCTCACTTAAAATTCCTTTTTCGTTTTAATATTTGTGTGATCGGTCTCTATTTTAAAAATAAAAAGATGAAATTATTGATTAATATAGAAAATAAAGGAAAAAAACTTTAAAAATACTCAAACTCTTTAATTTTTGTCAGTTTAATACACGAATTTGTTTCGTAGTCATATTAATTCTTGTATTTTCATATGTTGCCATTTTAAATCTTAAACAATTTAAAATTGTAATTTTTTCAAAATTCTGTTAGTCAACCTAACAGATCCGTTAGTCAACTTATTGTTACAAAAAATAAAATAAAAACGACAAAAAAAATCTCTCCCATAGGCGCGTGCATCTTCTTCTTTCATCTTTTTTATCTTCTTCATAATCAATTCTCATCCATTCATGTGAATCAATATATTAAAGATCCTTCAAAACCACTATTAAACACAGACCAATAAAAAAGAATAATCGGTTATATTGAAAAACTATCCAACATCCCTTAATTGAGAATCTAAAACAAAGAAAAAAACATTCAAAATAACATGAGATTGAAATTTACCCAAAGAAAATTCTTGAGCAACAGAGATTCTTAGACAAGAAACAATCCTAAAAACCCATAACAATCTGGAAGCCATTTTTAACAATCCCCATATTTTTACATTTTTTTGTCTCTTAATCATTTCATCTTCTCTATTACAAAAGCACATAAAACAATTTGTCTTGCTTGAAATTAAACTTCCATCTATGTTAATAACAATAAAACTCTAAGAAATTGATTAGAACCTCAAAAATCAGATTTATAACTATAAAGGCATTCATAACCAAATCTACATATGATTAGAAATATAATAATTAAGATCAGGCAAATATTGATTAGAACCTTAAAAATATAATTTTGAAAAAAAAAGAATTGAAAGAAGGAAAAGACGCAGGAGGCATGAAAGAGAAAATTTTTATTTTTTCTTTTCTTTTTTTGTCTTTTTTTTTAACAATAAGTTGATTAATATGTCTGTTACGTTGAATAACGGAATTTGGAGAAAATTAATCAAAAAAATTTGTGTATTAAACTGCAAAAAATTTAAGAGTTTGATTATTTTTGAGGTGTTTTCCCAAAAATAAACTATACATAATTTTGTTACAATCTGAGGATATACTGTAAAAAGAACTCCGCCACACTTACCCACAGCCCTCGAGAGTTATGGAGCCACCGAATTCGCTACCGGCGGAATCTCCGTCATGGGACGAGCTTTACAAAATCAATCTAATACCTTCAGAGCTATTCCTCAAGTTCCGTAAAGAGCTCGAAGGGCTTCGCGTCGGCGTCAATCTCGAGGTATGCTCCTTCGTTTTCAACCAAACAATATGGCATGAAGTTGTTAAAGTTCGAAACTTTATGGGTATTCGATGCATTAGCATCCCATAATTGTCAAAAATTGGGAATTTCATTTGTGGTTTTGATTGGGTTGCAGTTATACAACGAACCTACGAATGATTACCACGCAAAGCTTGTTCTAAAGCCATTATCAATAGAAAGGAAATGGAAGTTTATATATGAGCCATTACACCAAGAAATTCGTATTTTATCAAAGAAGATTCCTCTCACAAAATTCCTAAACCTCCAAGTTGGTGTTGGTCATAATTTTCAAATGAATGCAATTGGTTGGAAATGGAAACTTACCTCATGTCTTGGTGGAGATGGTGTTTCTCGAATCCGAAACAAAACTACTCTTGGTCTTACTCCTGGTATCGATTTCCGGTTTGGTTGGAGAGCTGATTTTGTATTACCAGAGGTTACTGGGTAAGTAACAACAACTCTTCAATTTTGTATCCTAAACAATCAAATCAACAGTCGTTTGTCTGATGAATGAAACAGAGCGCTTGGTACTGATGAACCGCTATTCAATATGAGCTCAGGGAGATTAGACGCATCACTGGACAGAGTAGAGGCCATTCTAACCCATTCAGATTATCTCTAACCAATTCCTTAGTGTAAGTATTCTGTACTTTCTTTCAAACTACTCACTTGATCTTAGAGATGGGCATTCGGTTTTTTCAGTTCAGCTTTTTGTCGAATTGATCCGAATATAGTTTCAGTTCGGTTCGACACTCGGTATGCTCAGTCCAGTTTTCGTTGTTAGAGTTCAGTTTGGTAAATTTTACCAAATTCGGTTCAGCTCGGTTTGGTTAATGTAGTATAAAATAAAATTATTGCTGAACCAAATTAAATAATTCACCAAATCAAATAATTCACCAAATCAAACCGAATGAATTGAACTAAATTCGGTTCGGTTACACCCCTGCTTGATCTGATAAGTTGTAACAACACAAGTTATTCTGATTAATTTTTTTTTTTTTTTTTGTGTGGTTACATTCAGGTGGTACTACTCCTCCTGTTAGCCATGCCTGAAACCGAAAGAACATACATCGTTATATCTAGGATGAGATTTTTACAATACCAGAAGGTAACATGTGTTTTGGCATAAGCTTATCAATGAGATTCTGTTTCAGAAATGTGTTGAGTGTTGACTATAGAAATTCATGTCAATTGTGCAATGAATTTAAAAGAAAAGTTTATTCATTGGATATTTGATACAAGTTTTATGGATATGCATTAAACCACATCGCGATAACCTCGATGTAGCATAGCATATATATCCTACAATTGCTATAACATATATTGCGAAATCTAGACAAGGCATTGACAAATTGTCAATGACAATATCCCAAGGTAAACAATGGACTTGGCTTTCACAAGCATATTAACAAGGTTTTGATGTCAAAGACACTAGCTTCTGAGACTGTTGCTGCCTTCGAGCGAAAACACTTTAAATGCCTCATCCCGACTTTGGAAACTGCTTGGAAAGTCAGTTGTCTTGTTCTTCCAACAATGCCAAGCTTGATAATATCTTCGTTACTTTTGCCTTTTGTACAACACAACTGTAGCTAGATCTTTTGAAGTAAGCATATTTCTGTATGGATGAGCAAGTGAGACTTTCATGAATTGACCAAAACGTACACTTTCCACCAAAGGTCTTTGTTCGTCCAGCCATTTATATTTCAACTTCAACATACAAGAGCTCAAAAGCTGTTGTTTATGACCAGTTCTTAATTAACTGATATTTGTATATATGTGATTGTTTTAAGGTTTTGTTTAGATCATCTTGTATTAGTCAATCGACACACCATCTCCAAGGGAAAGACACGGATGATACAATCCCTAAGAAAGCAAAGAACAACGAGACATGGGAACATAAGAGAAGACTTACCAAATGGTCAAGAAGAAGTTACATTCGTCCAAGAAACAAAGCTTAATAAAAAGACTACTTAACAAATGAAGCTCAATTCACACGGATGCTTATGAACCCGAAGAAGAAGTAAAGAATAAAAAATGGCCTTTAATCAAAACTAACACGATACTAAATCTGTGTAGCATCGACCAACAACTGAGTCCATTTCATTTAACTAAAAATTATGAAATTTAAAATAATCGTACTAATAATTCCAGAGGTGAGGTGCGACTGATATGCGTTAATAAGTTATTGAAATCTTCCTTGGAAAGCCATATCCTTCACCAAACCACCCACATCCAAGTTAATTCTCCATCGAAGGTGGGAAACCCTGCAAGTTAAAATAAAACATTCTAATTAGGAATTAGATTTTTTTTAATAAAACCAAAAACAAAATATAACATGAGAGACATTTGAACTTGACGAGCATAAAATCCGCAAATATAGAACTTAAGATAAATCGTGGATTTAGATCAGTAAATAAGTGGTCATAATTAACCCAAAAAACAACAACAACAACAAAATCACATATAAGTTATAGTTTTTTTTTTTTTTTTGACAACAAAGAGGAAACATAATAAGTTAAAACGGCAAACACCAACTCGGTGGTGAGGTGTCAACGAAAAAAAATAACAGATTTTGAATTCGGACTTTTCTTGCTAAGTGGTCCGCAATTGTGTTCCAGCTTCTTCTCATGTGTACTACTTCGATCGGGGATAATGACTCTTCAGAAATTGAAGTTTGGCAAGTTCGGCCGCAAAAATCGGCCATTCGTCTGGCTGCTGTAACATATGTACTAATTCAATAAATCAGTAATGAATAACGTACAAAATCTGCCCTGACGCAAAAGACCTCTAACTGCCCACACAAAAGCGAGCAATTCAGTATGTAAGGGTGATTTCCCATTCCGAATCCCTGCACAACCAAATAAATTAGATGCGCTTCCGAATTGTGGCACATACCATCCTACACCGCTTATGGTGTCTCCGTCTTTCCATGAACCATCAAAAATACACCAATCCACCGAGCTTGGTATACTCTCTGTTAGAACCCTCGTCGGCATACTTACAACCGGTTGTGGTAAACCAGCTCTTATATTGACTGAGAACCATTGCTCCACTTCCTTACATGCTAAATCTACGATATCCATTTGAACCCAGTCAGAGTTGTTAAAACATTTTGCATTCCGCACTTTTCAGATATACCATATCAACCAAGGGAACATTTGGAAGTTCTTTTGAGAACCGAGGTTCTCAACACCTAATAACAAATATTGCATGTTCTCAAACAACTTATCAGATGGGAAAATCCCCATCGGCCTCGGAATTTGCGAAAGGGCCCCATTATAACGCTGGGGGACAAACGAACAAGACATGATTTATTGACTCCTGAATCGCACCACACCGAGCGTAGACATTGTCAGCTCTTAATTTCTGACGTATGAGCTGTTCCTTAACCGCAACTGCACCTGATAAAACTTTTCAAAAGAAATGTTTCAATTTTGACGGAGCGGAGAGCTTCCACATTACATCACTCAAAAGTGATAATGAAGGCAAGGATCGAAAGCTCAGGATTACAAACGTGAATATTTTTTCATCAAAGTGAATTACAATAATATATCCAAAATATTAGAAAACTAACAAAAAATATATATATATATATATATATATATATATATATTAATGAAGGAAATAAAACAACCAATACAATATCCAAATCTCTTAAGAATATCCAACATGTAGGCATAACATAAAAAATAAAGTATAATAAAACTCATATATATAATTTGAAATTAAAATGTTTAAAGTATCATTAACTATAAATTTTATATTAATTAAATATAAAATTCTATAATTTACTAAATAAATAAAACACATAAATTATAAAGTCTATATTACCAATAACTACTGAAGAACAACATAAATCTATCACAGAAAATGAAGCAATAACATAAAAATAATAAAAGAAAGCAGAATATAAAAATATGAATACTCTTATAAAAACAAATAAATTAAGTACTATGTTAGACAGAAACAAATGTATCTCAGCAAAATGAAAAATAAATAAATTAATATATAAAATAAATTAAACATAATATACATAAAAATTAATATAATAAACAGAATAATAATTTGAATTAAAGATATCCAAATGTATTAAAATAAAATAATATAAACAAACATATATAACAAACATAAAACAAAAAGCAATAACTTCAAATTGTAACAAAAGAAAATATAAGAGAGAACAAAGTAAGATTTCTCCAGCTTAGATAAAAGGGAAGCCCATTCGATAAAACTTTATTTGGGTGTTCTAAAATGCAACGTCTATGCATTTTTTTTTAAGTGGTTAATTTCATTTAAATGAATTAAAATGAAGGAGAGTTAATACATAGTGTAATAATTAAAACTGGAAACTTTGCCCAAAAAAAAGTAAAAAACAAAGCTCTTAAGCTGACAAATTAAACTGAATTAAAATTTGTCGATGATCAGTAGAGCCAAACTTTCATTAGTTTGCTCCATCTTCTTCGTCTTCGTTTTACTGTAATGAGATTGCGTATCTCTTTGTCGATTTGTTTGAATAGCATATGTGAGGGAATCAATGTTGCATTGTAGTAGAGGTTATTGCGCTGCCGCCATACCCAATACACAATAGATTATGCCGTGATATTTCTCATCAGGGATGGTGCTTGCGTTGAGGAGGCCCGGATCCAAGACAGTAGTTCATTCCAAGTGAGAAGGGAAGGTCGATTCTGGCGTAATCGGATAAAAGATAAAGACCAGATTGATTTAGCATAAGAGCATTTTAGGAAGATGTGCTCTCTTGATTCTGAGGCAGAAGAGCACAAGATGCAGGTATCTGATAAAGAAACTCCCCAAGTAAATAGCCTGTCTTTTGTTGGCAATCGATTGAGGTTAGCAAGCCAAAATATGAAAGCGTGTTTCGGGATTGCTCCTTTGAAACAAACTAATTTAGTCCAACTGAGAATGTCGCCCCTATTTCTTATTATTTCGCACGTCTTTGAGGATAAGAAACCCTTACACACTTCGTTATCCACCACCCATTCAAAGCTATCACAGCTGAGAGTTTGATGGTAATTGGATTGTTGTTAGGAAGGCCTGGAGATGAACCGCTTGTGAAGATCTAGCAGGGGGCAAAAGCCATCCAGTAGAGCTATAAGCGTCAGCCACTTTGGCAGAGATGGGAATACGCAAGTCACACGGTTCAGATTCTCCAAAGATGGGAAGCATAGGACCCAAGATTGTCCAACTGTCATGCCAGAAGAAAACCGAGGTGCCTGTTCCTAGTTTTGATTTGATGAATTTCCTGGAAAAGGGTCTTAGATTCAATAGGGATTTCCAGGTCCACGGGTCATGAACATATTCCTTTATAATCCAGAAGGATTCAGAGCAAATATGGTGGTGATTGTGCCACCGAGACCAAAGAGAATTCACATTGTTGAATAGAAGCCATATAAGGCGCATGTTGAGAACCGAGTTCCAAACAGAGTCTCCGGAGGCTGAGTCCTCCTTCTGACTTAGGCAGACAGATCTTGGACCATGAAACTTTGGCTCCCTTGCCTGAATTGATGTCTCTGTGCCAAAGAAATTGGGAAGAGAGAGCTTCCACTTTCCTAATGCATCCAGTAGGCAAAAGAAAAGTTGAAAACCAGAAGTTGAGGGATCCATAAACAACATATTTCAACAGCTGGAGCCTGCCAGCATATGACAGACTTTTAATTGCCCAACACCTAAATTTGGATTTTAGCTTGTCAAGTAACGGGTCATAATCGCGGAGTTGAAGCTTTCTAGACATTAGAGGTAAGCCCAAATACCTTATAGGTAATGAACCAAGAGAGAATCCATATCGTTGAATGATTTTAGTTTCTCTCTGGTTCACCCCCGCAAGGTAGAGATATGTTTTTTCCTTACTTACACATAGCCCGGACCATGACACAAAGTCATCTAAGGCTTCCGTGATGCCATGAAGCGAGTCACTAGTTCCATCAAAAAAGACCATGACGTCGTCTGCAAACATCGGGTGAGATATTTGTAGATCCCTCGTTCTTGGATGATATTTTATTAGCCCTTGGTTGTAGCGAGAGAGGATAAGGTTTGAGAATACCTCCATAGATAGCACAAAGAGATAAGGGGATAACAGATCCCCTTGTCTTAAACCCCGGCCGCTTCTAAAGAAACCTAAAGTCTGCCCATTAATGGATATTGAAAAGGAAGGCGTTGAAATGCATTCTTGAATCCAGGAAACCAATCTGTTTGGTATTTGAAGGGCTCTAAGTGCTGATAAGAGGAAATCCCATCTCACTGTGTCAAAAGCTTTTCGAATGTCAGCTTTCAGCATGCCTCGTGATGAGATTGATTTTCTGTTGTAACCTTGAACCAACTATGTTGTTAAAGACACATTTTCAGCAAGGTAGCGGCCTGGTAGGAAGGCTAACTGGGCAGAGGATAGATATGTGATAAAATAGTTCTAAGCTTTGATGCTAGAAGCTTTGCTATTACTTTGTAGAGAGTGTTTAAGCAGGAGATGGGCCTAAAATCAGAGATGGAATATGCATTAGGCCGTTTCGGGATGAGAACCATGGTTGTAGCATTCCACTGCTTTAACAAGGTTCCAGAATTGAAGAACTCTTCTATCGCGTCTGTGATTTCAGACCCTATAAAGTCCCAGAAGCAAATGAAGAATTCGGTCGGGTAGTCGTCATGTCCACTTGTTTTGTTTCTTGGGAGGGAGAAGAAAGCAACCTTAATATCATCTCTAAAAAGGGTCTTTGCAGCTCAGTTATTTGAGACTGGTCGCATCTGTCAGGGAGAAATAACATCATATCTTCTTGAGATATTGTTGGTTTTGCTGAATTAGCATGAACGAGGTTCTGGTAGTACTCAATGCAGTGTATGATTGATATCCTTTGCTTCAGTCAATCTTTCCTCTAAATCATTGATCAGGAAAAGGATAGAGTTCTGAGATTTCTTGGTTGCTGTTATCCTGTGGAAATAAGAGATGTTTGAATCCCCATGTGATAACCAGGATATCCTTGATTTTTGACGAAGATATTCTTCTTTAGCCTTACTTAGGGTGCACCAGGTCTTTTGGGCAGACAGTTCAGCCTTTGCATTAGAAATAGAAGGGCTTCTTAAGGTCTGTATTTGGCATGATAACAGGTGAGCATGAGCCTCAGCTGCTATTTTTTGAATGTTTGAGAAGTTCTCCTTTGAGAACATTCGAAAGACTTTCTTGAGTGTTTGAAGCTTCGTGGCTACTCTGAACATTGTTGAGCATGTGACACTAGTTGAAAACCATCCTTGAATAATAGCACTCCTGAGTTCAAGATTTTGGAGCATGTAATTGAACAACTTGAAAGAACTATGAAGGTTGTTGGATATGATGCCAGCCATCTCTCATTTACCAAAACTCTGTCAAGTTTTTTCGCGATAAGGTTAGCCTCACTTTTGTTCCACCATGTGTAGGTATTGCCTTTATAAACAAGGTCTGATATTTCTGCCTGCTCCATGCACTCTTTGAACAGTTCTTCTATCAGCTGATTGAGATTGATGATTAGAGTGCTCATATGGCTGCATTATCTGGTTAAAATCGCCCAAGAGTATCCAGGGCGAATATGATGCAGCTCGAGTAGATAAAAGGCTTCTGATCTCATCCCAAAGTTCATGTTTTTCATCATTGTCATTCGACGCATACACAATTGAGACAAGTGATGATACCTGAGAGTCCGGGAAAGTAACTTCACATGAGATCATTTGCCTAGATTTAGAGATTACTGAAACTCTTACTAAAGGGTCCCAAAGTACCCAAATTCTTCCCAAAACAGAATAACTATAGTTATCCTCAAAAGACCAGTCGGGTAGGACATTAGCTACCAGGTTATTCATCTTCGGTTATTTGACATGAGTCTCAATGAGACCACCAAAAAGAGGCTTATTTAGTTTATGCCAATTCTTAAATCCGCTATGATGGCTAAGAACATTAAAACGGCGGACGTTCCAACAAAAAAGTCGTACGGACATACTTAAGCTACATATTTGAGGCTCTTGCATCGTTGGTTCTTCTTTTTCCATTTATATAAGACTTTCAAAAATTTCTCTTCTTCTGAATTAGAGGATGGGACGTCAGAAGAGTCTGCCTCTATCTCAAGATCTGAATTTTGTTTATCCGTGATTTTCCCCGATTCGGAAGTGACAACAATTGATTTCTCGGTTATGGAAAGGCCCCTTGAATTCCCTTTATCTTGTAGATCACCTAACTGATGGAGAAGACCATTTGGTGGGATCCTCTTCATTTAGATATACAGAAGGATAAACTTTTGATTGGTTTTCAGAATAATGAGGAAACAGGCTTCCTACGCTGCTGTCGGCGCTTCTTAGGAGGTGAAGGTTGCCCTTCAAAACCTTTCGGGCAAGAGTCTTGGCTATGGACAGTTGAGTTGCAATTTGAACAGGTTGCTCGGGCTTTTTTGCAATGCCTTAAATTGTGCGCAATGTCTTTGCAAAAGCTGCACACTGGTGGCATCCATGGACTAGACACAAGTACTCTTTTAATTTCCCCTGACTCAAATTTTACATTAACTGCCTCAGGAAGAGACTGTCTCAGATCAATAACGGTAAAGACTTTAGCCACTTCTAGGTTAGTCTTATTTGTCGTTGATGGATGCAGAAACTTAGGCTCTCCTACCATACCTGCTATTTGTTCTAATTCATCTTCATTGAAGAACTGCAAGGGCACATCTCTTAGCTCAAGCCAAATGGGGGCATAAGTAAGTTTTGGCTTTGAGGGTGTCATTCTTGGCTCCCAATTTGCTACGAACATAGTTTTGCCTTCGATTTGCCATAGCCTTTGATTAAGAACACGGTTGCGAGTGGCAGTATTTGGAATTTTGAACAAGAAGGTGTTTTCTTCCATTTTAGAAACTGTAATGTCTTTGTAATTCTTGCTCCAAATACCATTTACAATGTTGTGGATGGGACCATGGGATGGCGGATCTGCATATAACTGTCCTAGTATGAAGCTGTCCCAAGCTTTTCGATTCTTATCGATGACTGTGTTAGGGATTAGGACACATGACTCTCCCGAAGGAAGAGTGAAATGGTTTCCTCATTTCTTTAGTTGCTTTGAAGAACCCTTGACTAAGCTTGCCCATGAGCTATTAGTTTAGCGGGTCTAGTTTGTAGCTATTGTGTCCGTGGGATTGGTGGTTTTAGTAGGCACTTTGAAGTTGGTGTCGAGGTGTTCCGTAATCGGTTTACGGCCATCTAGGGGGAGGGATGTGGTTGAGACATCTAGATCCAGTTCAGCAGATTTGGCCAAGTCTGCTTGAGAAGCAATCGATTGGGCAAAATTAAGAGCAGATTCTGGCGCATCTAAGGTTGGAGAGCTCAACACAGCTTCAGCCGGATCCGGGTCAGGAGGGTCTGGAGGAATGGAATATGCCGAAGGAGAAACTGGGAGGGAGACAGGGGAGGCCGGAGCAGACAAGGGCGGAGTTCTCTTCCTCATAAGGTGGGGAAGGCCTGAAGACGATGTCGGTAAAGGGTTCCGACGCCGTGAGAGACGTCGTTGAATGACGTGGAATTTAGATATTGTTACGCTCTTTAGAAAGAGAGTAAAGTCAGAGAGAGAATGAATCGTAACTTATGTCTATGCATCTTGGTTTGGTGGAAGTTATTTTATTTGTAAGGTCTAGATAGTCCAAAACTATACTGGAGACATATTCATCTATGCGGTGATGCTTTGCTACGTATCCATCTATGCATAAAACAAGTTTGATTTGTTTCATTAATTGTTGCACGAGACTCACCCACAAGAAAACAAAAATAAATAAACAAATAACAACGCAACAACAATTTCTCAAGAACAACATATAAAATCTGAAATGAAACATGTAAACAAAATCAAAACAGAGATCAGATGCAATAAAAGATTTAGATACATACCAAGATTAAAAAAAATATAAAAACATGTATGAAAAGTTGAATTGTTATCGAGATATGATATAAGTACGAAATCCATAAAAATATCCATGGGAAAATGGACAATACAATTTTAAGAATAAGAATAAACTAAAGATATATTTGATTCAATGAACAAACAAAGAACACATATTAGAAGTTATATAAAATTTGAATACCTTATTATATATGCACAGTTAAAACACATAAAATTAAAAAATCTTGTAACTCTGGTCTTCTCTTTTTTATGTTTTTCTAAGCCGGGATCTAAAAGAAGGACGAGCGGCAAGGCATACAGAGCCACCGCGATCGTCTGCTGAACACAATATCGGCGCACCTCAACTCCGAGCTGCTAATGACCCCAGCGCCGGTTTCTGTATCACCGATCTCCCAAATCCGATTCAAGCTCTCAAGGGCTTCATCTCTCCTACTTCACCATCGACGCAGTGCCAGAGAGAAGCAAATATGCGGCGAAGCTTAACCGGCTGGATCTGCATACGGGTGCACAGCAAGGAGGACATCGTGGCTAAGGGCGTCAGAACCTCGAGGTGAGCGTCGTTACCGGAAAATCAGGAGCTTCTAGAGGCCACCTGCGATAGTGATTCTTCTTCTCTGACGACGACATGACCCGTCCTTAGCTCATCAGAAACCTAAGCGCTTAACAGACTTATTTTCTCTTCCTCTTTGTCGTTTCTTTCTTTTTCTTTTGGGTGGGGGACAGTGTCATGTGTCTTCGCTCCTTTGTTGTTATTGCTGGGCTACTAGAGGTTCTGTTCAGATTTTTAAGGTTGTTAGGATGCTAAAGTTTTTGTAAATTAAACCAGATTTATTGAATTTTGGCAGTCCAACCCGATTTAGGGGTTTGTGGGTGTATTATTTAATTTGTTTTTAGTTTTTGCTTTAGACCATTTTCAACAATGGTTCTAAAAAAATATCTTAACAATATAAAATTAATAAACTTTTAAAAAGGAAGAGAGACATTAGAAGTGGTTCTAAAATTTCTTAAATTAGAACAACTTCTAGATGGATATCTTATATGTGTAGTATTTTCCTTAGATCTAATAATTTCTTTATTAAAACAATAATTAAAAAATAAAAATAAAATTTGATTAATTATTATTTTATTATAAAATACATTTATTGAGATTTTAAACCATTAAAAATGGTCTTAGGTGTATATACATTAATATAAGTTATAATAGAAAAACTTAAAAAAAGAACTTTCCAACGGATAATTTTGAATTGAGGTGGATAATGTTTGTTTAGAGTTGTTAAACGGTTTGTGATTGACAGGGAACAGTGGCGCATGTATGATTGATGCCACTTTTCTTTTTCTTTTTCTCTTTTTTTTACAGATAAATTCTAGTTTTAAATGTCTATTTTGCCCTTACAAGTTTTATCCAACTAATTTTTTTTTTCTTCATCGAAAGATTTCCGTCGGAGAAGATTTTTTCAATTTTCAGGTCAAATTTCTTCTGATCGGCGGTCAAATCTTGTTCAATCAGAAGTTTATTCGACGGCGATGTCGACGATTTCCATTCATCGGACTGAGCTGCTTAAAATCACGCACAATCGATCGCGACTTTTGCGGCAAAGACATCGGAGAACCATCCCTCTTTGGAGAATGTGAGTCCCACACTTCTCCGATTATCGCTATTTCACAAGTTCTTGATTAGTTTGATTCAACCAACGCAGGACGATCAACTCGAGATCTTCTGATACGTCCAAGAAGAAAGAGACGTCTGTTCAGACATCAAAATCGTCTACGATTCCTCAAGTTGGACAAATAAGATGTGAAGAAATGAGATTCGACCGTTTGCAGCCTGATTTTGTTCAGGAAGATAGATTGGAATTTGGTAAATTCGTAGCACGAGAGGCCATTGTTGACGAAGAATACTGGGTATGTAATTTAAGGAAGTTCAATTATTGGTTCCTGAATTGTTTAATCTTGAAAATTGGAGTTTGTGCTAGACTGCAGCTTGGTTACGTGCAGAAAGTCATTGGGAAGATCGTGCTAATGAAAGGTAAAGCATATTCTTCTCCAACTTTAGGTGTTAAATGATATCAATATTGTAAAGAAAACAAGTCATCTACCTTGAGTTTAGGAGGTTGTTATAAGTAGCATAGACCAAAACGGATCAGAGATTAATCTAACAATAAATGTAGCACAGATTGAGTGACTGATATAGCGATATTTGGTATATGCCTCATTAAAACTTTCCTTCATAAACACAGATATGTTGATAACTTCAAAAGGAAATTTGCTGAGCAGGTAGCAGTTATTGATATTTCCATATTTTTTTATCTCTTTCCTTGACTTTAGGAAAGTGTATTCAATCAGTTACTGTTTCAATGTTTCAGGAGTTCAATGCCATAAAGAGAAGATACAATGGGATGCAAGGGCAGAAATGCTCCTGTATTGTTGCGGTATAATATATACTTTCGTATTACCGTTTAGCTTTCTGTTACATATACTTGTTGCATTTCTTTTCCTTTCAAGTGAAATTCGTAACAGAATGCGAAAGTTTGAGAGTTTGGATTCATCAGGTAAAGAAGGAAGAGAGGCACATTAAACGTTCAGTAATCAAAAGTGTAGTTGGTACACTTGATTTAAGCATTCGGTTTTTCTTGCAGGGAGAGACCTTTCCCGGGGTATATTTCTTTCGGTTTAGGATTCAATTCCTTTCATAGGTTGTACAAGCAAAATCCTCCTAATAAAATTACATTAAGTGCAGGAAAAAGTAAAGTCTCAATTGTTCTGCAGCATTAACCAGGAAAGAACAAATAGGTATGGTTACATTTCTAATCTATGTGTCGCGAAATCAGCACGCCGCCAGGGAATTGCTTGCAACATGTTACGTTTTGCTGTCGAATCAGCCAGATTGAGTGGTAATAATAATGCTAACTGGAAATTAAGCAGTAAATAAACTTGGGTCTAAAGTAACCAGTAAATGGTTGTGCAGGAATTGAAAAAGTATATGTTCATGTACACAGAGACAATTCAGTTGCTCAGACACTATACAAGAAGACCGGTTTCGATGTAAAAACCTCAAAACCATTACTCTATAATTTGATTAGTTTTCAAGACCTGACACATCTTATGCTCTTTAAACCAGATCGTTGAAACGGGACAATCAGATGATAATACTTACTTGCTGCAGTACATAAGATGAATCACAAGATATGATATGTGTATTCTCTCTGCCCTTTCTTTATACATTTTTCTTTTGGAGAATGGGAGAGAAGAATAAAGATTGATATAGAGTGATTGCTGCATCTCGTGGCGAAGCTCAAAACTGTTGAATTTTGTGTGTAATGAATTTGTTAATCATGTAAAGTCCAGTATGAAGGGTGTACATTAAGTTCAAGTGTCATGAAATGTTATTGTTCTTCAACGTAGAATCATCTATATCAAAGTTCAATGTAAATTTATGGGTTAAACTCAACAACATTCTAGACTAGGTATATTTATTTAATTTTCTGTGGAGATTTATATATGACTTCCGCTGACTTGGTAGACTTAAGTCAGCATAAACTTTATCTTGTTGGACCGTGGTCAACATGATCTTGATGTGCCATTGCCAAGCTAGGCTTTTTCTTGATTCTTTTAGGCGAATTAAATCTCTCGCATATATGATCTAAAATGTAATCGACTTTTGAGCAGGTGTTCAGTTTGGTATTAACAGTAAGTTGTCTCTCAATACAATATCCCTTTCAAAATTGTTGAATTTATCAAAAATTAAACTCAGTAGGGTTCTTGATTAAATTACCAAAGATTTAGGAAGTTCCGCTTTTGACTTCGTGAGCTTAATCAACTCTCCTTATCTTCGACAAAAATCTAGACAAATTATTTGATTGATTCTATAGTTTTATTGAAACACGAGATAACGGAATAATTATTATCTTTTAAATTTTAATTTTAAATTATAATATATATATATATATATATATATTTTTAATTATAACTATAATTTTTTCGCAAACAAAATTAAATATATAAATACCGAATATTTCAATATATAAGTAGTTTTAACCAAAATGGTTTGTTTCATAATGTAAGGTGTTCTCAAAACCCAAAGCAATAAAATAATTTAAATAAATAATATTCTACTAAAAACTTAAATGATGTGCAATAATCACTCTCTAACTTTTCGCGTTTCCCCACCACAAAAATAATAATCTTTCTCTAACTTGAGGTGGTTGGTATTATTTTTATTACTAATAACAATATCTCTAATTAAATGTTGTATACAAAATGATTGTGTGCAATAAACAAAAAAACTTTTTATTACTCTTTAAGAAAAGTTAAAATTTCTTAATACCCGCACTTTTAAGCTAAACTACTTATATATTGAAATGGAGGGAGTATGTATGTATAATTATATATTATAATAAAACATGTTATTTTCAAAGTATGACTACATATGTAAATAAATTGAGTTTATAAATTTAATATTTATATATTTTATATTTCCAGTATATAATAGTATACATATGTAAATTTAAATTAATCAGTAGTAGTACATAATATATCTACTTTCTAAATTATATTTTCGTTTTGACTAATTAATTTAATTTGAATTAATATATTTTGTATATGCAATTGTATATTTGTTTGTTACATGAATACAAGTAAAATATTTTTTTCAATTGTATTTGGTTATAGAGATAAGAATTAATTTTTTAGATTTTTTATTTATAATGAATTTTTTTTTAGTCATTAGACTAATGACATATAATGTAATAGTCAACAATTTTAATGTTTGTTTTTTAAAAATTCTTCCCTTTTAATATATAGTAGATTATGTATGTTCGGAATTTGAAACACTTTTTCCAAGATCTAGTCATTGCGGCTTTTTGTCGTTCATCCTCAATCATCTATAAATAGCAGGCAAGAAACTACATTTTTCCAACTTCACCCCAATTGAAAACGAAAAAGGTTCTTTTCATTATATGTTCCTTACGTTCTCTCTAGTTTTTATATATTCCTACGTCATGCCGCTTTCCTTTCTTCACGAACCTCGACTCTCCGTCCAATCTCATCGAGCTAAATTGTATATGAAGAGACTTTTAGTCCATCAAGCATGAAGATTCATTAAAGGCTTCTAGTCTGTTAGTCTGGTAAGATCTAAGTCCTAGATCGATTGTTTGTGACGATGGCGATGAGCGTGACTTACTCGCCGGAGTTTCTGTCAGCAACGTCAAACCATGGGATAATTTCAAAGAAACTATAATATTTCTAATAACAATGACAAGATCTCCATAGTTTGACAAATAAGTTTGACTGCCTTATCTTTGAATTTGATGCTTATTTTTTGTGGAATGAGTGGAGGTTTATAATTCATAGTCTGCACCGCACAAGGACATATGTGGTTTGTGCCTGGAAGATATGTCACCATGTTTGAAAACTATTTTGTTAACTATAGGCCATGGTTTCCACTTGCTAAGCTATGTTGGAACTAAAATTTGTAACAAGTAATATTGACCAATGTTCTGGCGAGTTTTTCAGTGAAGACGTTCACAGGAATGACCGGATTATGAGTGCATCAGAATTCTTGTAACGAGCACTATAAAATGGAATATTAATTTGTCAAATTTGAATAGAATTTTAATGAGAACTGGAGATGAAAAGAGAGGAACTTAAACATGCAAAATGTTGACTAATTTTGAAAAAGTGTTGCAAGTGTAAAATATCCCACATTGGTTGTGGAGACAAATTTTCACTAGTATATATAGTGCACAAGGCATGCTTAATTTCAATTGGGATGAGTACAATATAGTGTATTGGAGAGAAATGGATCACGCGCACGCCGCTGCCGACCGGGTCGGCGCGGATTGTTGGGTCTAAGAAGAAGTCTTTTTGGAGAAAATTTCAATGAAATTTTTTTCCAAAAATTAAATTGATTTTGGTTCAATTTAGTTAAACCAAACAGCCTAATCGGATTTGGAAACCGAACCGGACCAGATCCAACCTCTCCTACTTGCGTAAGTTTTGAACATGTCGTAACCATCCCTACAATTTCGCCTCGATTCGCTCTGCCAATCTCGGGCGCGATCCCCCGCAATCCTCAATCGCTTGGCGTGTGCTCAAAGCTCAACTCTTTTGTATATTTCGACCTCCTCTCCTTCATTCGTTACTTCTTTTCCACGCAAAAAATCTCTCACAAATTTTCAACTCCTCTCGTAAGTCTTCCATCTCAGATTACATCATAGAACTGTAAGTTCGTAGACTCCAAAATCGAGTGTAGCGATTCGGTTTCAAAGCGGTTGAAAACTGGTATTCTTAAATCTCACATATACCGTCGCACTAGGATTAGAATTAAGGAAAGAGATCATCATCTCGACTCCGCTTTATTTTTCAAGGTTTTAAATCATTTTCTATCGCGTTTCCTTAATCCGATTTTTATCATCCTACAAGGTCTTGGTAACGTATTGTGCTCACCCGAAAATTGCTACATTTCCCAACTAATTATAGCATTGATCCAAAATATAATTTCTTTTCTCGCTCTCATTGCCAAGCTACACAATACGTTTGACAT
Source organism: Iberis pinnata (assembly GCA_900406425.1). Taxonomy (NCBI): domain Eukaryota; kingdom Viridiplantae; phylum Streptophyta; class Magnoliopsida; order Brassicales; family Brassicaceae; genus Iberis; species Iberis pinnata. The sequence goes on along the minus strand of OVBE01006458.1, from coordinate 1,005 downwards.
TGATATGTTCTAGTAAATAACAAAGATAAAACCAAAACTCCACAATTGTGGTAAGAGTAAAGAGAGTTTCTTCTACGTTAGTATAAGATCCAAGTATAAACTGATCATCAGCTTCTAGACATGACCGGTCTTGAGATTTTAAGTGCTGCAATCTCCAATGAAAAATTGGTCAGTTCTTAAACTAAAATTTTAAAAATAAAAAGGAGCTACAAGCTCGTGCTTGCTCTGCTTGGCCTCAAGACCGATCATGTTTCTCAAACAAGATCAAAAACTATAAAGAACAATACTTATTGTCAAATTGAATCAAGCATCCATCTCAAACTTAAGCATACGATATCCTCGCACATGATCTCTTTGTATGGGCAGAAATTCAATTCGCGGGGTTGGCACCGAAAAGTTCACAATATTATGTTAGTTTTAAAACTTATAACTTATCCTATGTAAGTTCTTCATCTAAGCTCAAACCTTGAATGTTCAACCTCTAGGACAATCACTCCCTCCGAACAGACACAACATCATTAAAGACAACAACCCAGAATAAGATTATTCTTTTGCTGGTAGACAATGTATACAATGTAATAACCAAACCGCGCGTGACTCCAATGACGGTGAAGACTATGATGATCATCGAACGATGAGGAATGAAGTTTTTCCAAATTTTGTGGTACAACCATTACCGAAGTACTCTTTGATTGGTTTGTCACATTTTAAGAAATCTTTGATTGGTTTATCCATGTTAACTAGGCCTGGGCATATTATCCGATACCCGAACCCGAACCCGAACCCGACCCAAAAAAGCGGTTCGGTTCGGGTTCGGGTATACCAAAATACCCGAACGGATGTTTATAATACGAATTTCGGATACCCGTATCCGATCGGGTATACCCGAAACCCGATCGGATATCCAAAATAATTTCAGTAAAAATAAAACTCGATAGGCGATAGATTTCGTTTTAACGTTTCAGCTTCTTCTCCTTTTTTCCAGGCTCCAGCGATATTGATTCT
>OVBE01006457.1:0-19861 GCA_900406425.1 Iberis pinnata | reverse complement strand
GTAAAATCCTATAAATGCAACATGTTCACATCTAAATGATCCTAAAATAAGAATAAACGGCTTCTAAAAACTACTAAAATGCAGAGACATCAACTGAGAACATCTTCTCGACTCCGCATCTGTTTTATTTCAGTTTTTAATCGTTTTGGATAAGGTATTTCAGTCGTTTTTCTTAATCCGGTTTTACACGATCCTACAATCTTAATTCTTTAAATCCGCTTACGCATGTTGCATAATCGGACTGAGGATTACGATCTTTGAAAAACTCTTTTCAAAACGATTTCAAAAATCGTTTATTACTAGTCTTTCTGTGGTTTTAATAAAACTCAGTTTTATCACACATTTTTATTTCGTTTTAGATTTGCGATTCGCTTTCTAGCGTTTCCGAAAATCGTGTATAAAAACGATTATCAAACCGCGTTTCAAAACGCCACTATCTTTACCAATCTTTCTAAAAAAACAAAATTTGCGATTCGCCTTACTAGCGTTTTCGTGAATCGTTTCAGAAACGATAAACCAATATTAGCGTTTCAAAAACGCTTCCATTTAAAAACAAGAACTTTTGATTCGTTTGTTAGCGTCTCCGCGAATCGGTTTCAAATTGCGTTACCAAAACGCATTTTACAAGCGTTTTATAAAACGCTAAAACGATTCACTTTTGAAAATTTTTTATAAGCGTTTGATAAGTGTCTCTTAAAATGATAATTTTAGCATGAATCGATCGGAAAAGCGGTATTTGCGATTCGTTTTTTGACGTTTTCGCGAATTGCTTCCGAAACGATCTCATAACGCAAACGTTTTACATACGCCTATGAGCGTTATCAAAACTCAACGTTATTTTAGCGTTATCAAAACGCAACGTTATCTAAGCGTTATCAAAATGCAATGTTATTTAAGCAATTTTCGCGAACGCCTTTGGCGAATTTGCGAAACATTTTTTGTTTTAAACGCTATTTTTGCAAACGTTTTTAAAACATCTTTTGCAAATTTGTTTAAATCCCAAATACTATTATTTCATCGCCAGAATACTAATTCTGTTCTGCTTCTGTAATTTCAGATGGCTTCCGATGGAAACCAAAATGTCGTCATTGAGACTCCCATAGTGGGCGATCCTAAAGGAGATGCATCTACTAGAGTTACTGGGGGTAATGGTTCGGAGGTAAACGCGCGCCAAGCTCTGTTCAGTCACGGTCTTCACACTGAACGTCGGCCAGTTGGACCCAACCGTGTGATACCAACAATTCTGAAAACAGACTCTCCGAAGAAATACTTCAAAGGAAAGTGCAACTACTATCGCAAAAATGGCCACAGAGCTGAAGTCTGCCGAAGCAAGGCGAAAGTCGGGAAAACTAAAGCTAATTTAACCGAAGAAGACTTGTGTGCGGTGGTCATAGAAGTCAACATGGCTAAAGATAACCCGAAGGAATGGTGGTAAGATACATGTGCCACAACTCACATCTGCCTTGATAGGAGTATATTTAGTACCTATAAAAAAAGTAAGTCTGAAGAACATGTGCTGATGAGAAACACGTCAGTTTCCAAAATTCTCGGTCATGGAACTGTTGTCCTGAAGTTTACTTTCAGAAAGGAAATCAAACTTCAAAACGTGAAGCACGTACCCGACATGAGGAAAAATCTGATTTCCGGGACTAAGATGAACAAGGCTGGATTTGCCATCAACTTTGAGTCCGACAAGCTGATTCTAGAAAATATGGAATGTATTTGGGTAGGGGTATGTTAAGGGAGATCTGATCAAAATGTGTGTTGAGCCAGTTCTCCGTAAAGAAAAGAGTAGTTCTCAAAATGTTGTTTTAGCTTCAAATGTAACCGAAAATGTTTCCAACATTAATAATAATTATGTTGCTTACTTGCTTGAGTCTTTTAATATTTGGAATAGAAGATTGGGTCATGTGAATTATAAATCAATTCAAAGATTAATGAACGTGAATCTGATTCCAAAGTTTAAAACAAGCAAAGAAAAATGTGAAGCGTGCGTACAAGCCAAACAAAAACACCCTCATCCAAAGTCGAAAGAACTACCGAACCTCTGAGTTTAATACACATCAATTTGTGTGATTTAAAATATCTACCAACTAGAGGCGGTAAAAAGTACTTTGTGAAAGTTATAAATGATCACGCGAAGTATTGTTATGTATATTTGTTACATAGCAAAGATGAAGTCTTGGAGAAATTCAAAGACTATAAACGGGAAGTTGAAAATCAACTAAATAAAACCATAAAAACGGTTAGAAGTGATAGAGGAGGAGAATATAATGGACATTTCAATGCTTTTTGTCTAGAACATGGCATAATTCATCAAACAACCGCTCCCTACTCACTTGAATCTAACGGAGTTGCGGAATGAAAAAACTGAACTCTGAAAGAAATGATGAATGCAATGTTGCAAGAATCTGGGTTAGCCCAGAACATGTGGGGGGGGGGGGAAGCTTTGCTTACCACAAATTATATCCTCAACAAAATACCACATAACGTTACGGGAAAAACTCTCTATGAACTTTGGAAAGGTACTGCACCATCATACAAATACCTGAAAGTGTGGGGGTGCCTGGCAAAAGTGGCAGTACCTCCTGCGAAAAAGTTCACAGTTGGACCAAAAACTAAGAACTCTATTTTCATAGGATATGCACACAATAGTAATGTTTACCGTTTTTTGGTTTATAAATCAGATATTCCGGACATCCATGTCAATACAGTAATGGAGTCAAGAAATGTATCTTTCTTTGAACACATATTTCTGTGCAAGGAAAAAGAAAATCCAAAGCGGACACGTGAACAAAGAGACGCAAAATCCTCTGTAAATGAGGCAAGCACTTCTAGATTTTCAAATGAACCAAAAGATGAAGTAGATGAACCTAGGCGAAGGAAAAGAGCTCGTAAGGAAAAATCTTTCGGCGATGATTTCTTGATGGTATTTCTCTCTGAGAATGAAGCGAGAACTTATTCAGAAGCCATATCTACACCAGCCGCACCTTCTTGGAAGGAAGCAGTCAATAGTGAAATGGATTTCATCATGCAAAATCATACATGGGAGATAACCGACTTACCGCAAGGTAGTAAAGCACTAGGGTGTAAATGGATTTTCAAAAAAAAATTGAAAACCGATGGCTCAATAAATAAGTACAAAGCTAGGCTTGTGGTAAAAGGATTTCAGCAGATTGAAGGTCTGGATTTCTTTGACTCTTATTCCCCGGTAACAAGAATAACCTCAATTAGATTGCTGATAAGCATTGCAGCATTGAGGGACCTAGAAATACATCAAATGGATGTTAAAACTGTTTTACTAAACGGTGAATTAGAAGAGGAAATATACATCAAGCAACAAGAAGGGTTTGTTATTCCCGGACAAGAAAAAAAGTTTGTCGACTTGTAAAGTCGTTATATGGGCTTAAACAAGCACCAAAACAATGGCATGAAAAGTTCGACAGTGTTATGATGTCCAATGGCTTCAGTATTAATTAATGTGATAAATGCATCTATTTCAAAATACACCAGCTGGGTATATTTTGTTATGTTTGTACGTCGTTGATATGCTCATTATTGGAAACAATAAAGATATAATCAATCAAACAAAAAACATGCTTCGAGGAAAATTCAACATGAAAAACATGGGTTTAGCAAATGTTATTCTAGGGATTAAAATCATTAGAAACTATAACGGAATCATACTGTCTCAAGCTTATTATGCTGAAACGATACTTGAGAGATTCAAAAACTACTCAAGTGGAACTGCAAAAACTCTGGTTGACGCTCAACTTCACTTGACTAAAATTTCAGGTGAAGCAGTGTCACAACTGGGATATGCAAGGGTGATCGGAAGTATAATGTACTTAACAAACTGTACTAGACCCGATTTAGCGCACGTAGTAAATATACTTAGTCGTTACACCAGGAATCCATGACATACACATTGGAAAGCCATAACGAGAGTGTTGAACTATTTACGTTACACTAAAAACTATGGTATGCATTACGGTAAATAACCGACAATTTTAGAAGGATACAATGACGCAAACTGGATTTCCGACTCTAAAAACTCAAAATCCACAAGTGGATATATCTTTACACTTGGTGGTGCAGCAGTGTCCTGGAAATCTTCCAAACAAACTATGTTAGCCAGATCGACCATGGAATCTGAGTTTATAGCTTTAGACAAAGCTGCAGAAGAAGCAGAATGGCTTCAAAAAATTTTGAAAGATATACCGATGTGGGATAAATCAGTGCCAGCTTTACGTGTACACTGTGATAGTCAATCGACTATAGCTCAGGCACTGAATACCCTATATAATGGTAAGTCTCGTTATATAAGACGACGACATAAAACCATTTGATATGTGATCTCAAGCGGTGTAATCACAATCGATTACATCAAATTAGTATACAACCTAGCATATCCATTTACTAAAGGTCTTCCATGAGATCAAGTGGTCAAATCATCAAGAGAAATGGATTTAAAGCCTACAAATTAAAGAGAAAGCTTGATGGATAACCCACCTAAATGACTAGAGATCCCAGGAAATAGGTTCAAAGGGACAATAAAATCGATCTGAATCTGATAAAGCACTGTGAAACTTGTGTTTCTACACATATCCTAAGATGATAAACAGTGCAAACATGTATGTGATAAGGATAAGCGTTAAGCTTTTAATGATTCCATAGCTCATAATAGTGGAGTACAACAAGGATACTTCTGAAAAGAGCTAATGGCATATCACCTTGTGAGTGTGAAATGGGACCATTTCTAGGAGAATAAAGGTCAGGCTATATTCTCCAAGTTCACTCATGAAAAACCAGGCATGTTCAAGGCCAAAATGAACACAATAATAAGTTCTACGAGAAATGAGTTGGGTTATAACCGTTGTCTCGATTTACATCAAAGCTCAGGTGGTTCAAGACATCATGTTCACCTCTTGGTCGAGTAAACCCGACAGATATTAACAATAAGCGGTTCAAAGCTGAAAAATGCTACATACTCAGACACAGTGAATTTTCGAATGTAATCTCAAAAAGTCCTTCAGTCTAGTTTTTAAGTGTGTCTAGTCAGAAAAAGTTTGTCGAGTCTAGTTTAGTCGTCATATGTTTTAGAGTAATTTCTATTCATGTGGGGGATTGTTGGAACTTTAAAAATTTGACAATGATTTTTACTAATGTTCCGGCGAGTTCTCCGGTGAAGACGTTCACCGGAATGACCGGGTTATGAGTGCATCAGAATTCTTATAACGAGAATTATAATATGGAATATCCATTTATCAAATTTGAGTGTAAATTGAATGAGAAATTAAGGTGTAAAGAGAGCATCTCAACCACGCAAAAGATTGACTTAAGTTAACTAAGTGTTACTAGTGTAAAATATCTCACATTGCTTGTGGAGAAAAATTTTCACTAGTATATATAGTGCACAAGGCATACTTAAGTTCAATTGGGTTGGGTACACTATGGTGTATTGGAGAGAGATGGACCACCCATACACGCGCGCCGCCGCCAACCGACCGACGCGACGCGATCGTGGGTCGTTGGGTCTTTGGATCTTTGGGAATGTCCCAGTCCAAGCCCAAGCCCAAGCCTAAGCCCTTTAAGAAATATTCTTTTTGGAGAAAAATTTTATGAAATTTTTTAGTCTAAAAATTAAATTTATTTCGGTTCAATTTGATGAAACCAAATCGGACCAAAACCAATACCAAATTGATTTCGATTCTCTCTCCAACTCTTGCGTGTGACCGAGTCGTAACATGCCTGATTTTTCGGCTTGATTCACTCTGCGAATTTTGCCCCAAATCTCACGCAATCTTAACAGTTTCGGTTACGGTCCGCTCGCTTTTAAAAACTCGACCTTGTCTCGTTCATTCTGTAACTTTCTTCACTCAGAAAAAAAACCTTCAATCTCTCACACGATTTTCTTCTTCACTCTCAAACAATAAGTATTTTCCGAGATTACATCGTAAATCTAAGTTCGTAGATTCTGTGTTCGAGTGTCGCGAACCGGTCTCCTTGCGGTTGTATCCTGGGATTCTGAAATCGCATATAACCGTCACACTGCGACCAAGTTAAAGAATTAAGGACAGAGAACATCTTCTCCACTCCGCATTTGTTTTATTTTGGTTTTAAATCGTTTTGAATAAGGTATTTCAGTCGTTTTTCTTAATCCAGTTTTACACTGTCTTATACATCACACCTCTAGAAAAGAAATTGTACGGAAGTCTCCATATATATATATATATATATATATATATAAATTATTAAATGTTTCATCTTTGTATGATTATGATAAAGAAAACACACACAATTTAAAGAAGGAGAAAAGCAAAGTACGTAAAAGCATAGAGAAAGTATTTAAGATTCTCTTGTTCTATCAAAGAAAATCATTAACGAAAAAAGTTAGGGATAAGATAACATCAATTGACTAAAAGTTTGAATTCAAAATATCTCAAAGCAATAGATCAAGATTAGTTTCTTTTAAGATTTGATATGTTTGAATTAATTCAATCGAGATGCTCTTCATATTATATTTTATAATAGATATCATAAAAATAGTTTACAACTAATAGTTACATACTCATCTTCATGGTTTGTACTCATGAATTTTATCACAAGGTGGCAAAAAGTTCTCTTGAAGTCACTTGCAATGGCAATGCTAATCTATGCTATGTCATGTTTTAAGCTCTCAAAAATTTCTTATGATAATTTTTATAAACTTTTGACTAATCATTGGTAGAATTCTAAGGATAATGGAAAGAAAATGCATTGGATCTCATGGTCGAGATTATGTCTTCCAAAAAGAGATGATGGTCTTGGTTTTCGAAACATAGCTCTATTCAATTAAGCTCTTCTCACGAAACAAGTTTGGTGAATCTTACATTTTCCAGATTTTCTTCCGGCTTCTAGTCTTTGGATTAATGTTTAATCCGTTAGTTAATTTTTTTTTTTTTGTATAATCGGTTATATGTTGTAGGGGTTGAACGGATTCGGATATCCGAAGTTTTTCAGGATATCCTGATCCAAGAAAATGATATCCGAATCCGAAGCTATTTTTTATAAAAAAAACAGGAATTTTTTTTATAAACTGAAATGTTTCAAAAATACTGAATTTTTTTTCAAAAAACTGATTTTTTATTTAGAAAAAAAACTGAAATTTATCAAAAGAAATTTCTAAAAATATAAAAACTCATTATAACATTATATATTAATTTACTTTTCAAGAGAAGTAAAATTATATATTTTTAAAAATAGTACAAATTAAATTATTTAAACATTTTTATTAAAGTAACATAATATATATAATATATATAAATTCGGATCTGGATATCTGGACGGATCCAGATACCCTAATTTTCAGAACGGATCTTGAATTCCAAATAATAATTCGATCCCTAATGTGTTGTAATATTCTGGAATGAAGAAAAAATAATATCTCTTTTGCCAAAAAATTCTTTTTAAAACGAATAATAAATATGCTGATTCTAGTTTAGTAAATCATTAGGTAATCTAATCAAGGCTTGTTTTTGGGACCCAAAAACATCTTCCTTCCACGTGTTCTAATCCAGTACCATTCTCATTCCCATTCTCCTCTCTTTACTCCTCCATTCATCTTCACATTCTCTTCTCGATTCCTCCAATTTTCTCATCGCAATCGCTTTTTTCAGAACTGATCTCAGGATCTTAATCGTGTGTATATAAGTAGAAACATTCATATTTACATATTCGATTCTGTTCCAAATGGATAAGTATGATGTTGTGAAGGATCTAGGAACTGGAAATTTCGGTGTTGCTCGGCTTCTTAAGCACAAAGACACCAAAGAGCTTGTTGCTATGAAATACATCGAGAGAGGTCGCAAGGTTGATTCTTCAGATTTTACTGTGTTTAATTTTTTTGAAGTTTGAGCTTTATTGGGTTTTTGGATTTTAGGGTCTTTGCTTTTACCTCAATTGAGATTGAAATTGAAATTCTTTTTGTTATGCCTTTTTGAGGATATTTTTACAGGGGAAATTTTTTGAGAAATTTGGTTGTTTGGTATGTTGATCATGGATTTTAGATAGATGAGAATGTGGCGAGAGAGATTATCAATCACAGATCACTTAAGCATCCTAATATCATCAGGTTCAAGGAGGTAAGTGTATTGTTTTTTGTTTGTTTGTGTTTATGTTCATCTAAGATATGTCTTGAGATCTTAATTTGATTTTGGTTATAGGTGCTTTTGACACCTACACATCTTGCCATTGTTATGGAGTATGCTTCTGGAGGAGAGCTCTTTGATCGCATCTGCACTGCTGGTAGATTCAGTGAAGCTGAGGTGATTTGTCTGTTCTTCAACATTTTCTTTGATCTTTTTGTGTGTGTGTATGTGTGTAATGTTTGGTTTTGATCTTTTATCTTTTCAGGCTAGATACTTCTTCCAACAGCTGATTTGTGGTGTCGACTACTGTCATTCCTTGGTATATAGTTCTTCTGATATTAACTAACCTGAAAAGGAAAGTTATTTTCCTGATGAAGCATGTGTGATGTGAAGGACTTTACACCTGTACATTTATTGTTTAGATGTCTTGTGTAAACCTTCTCCTCTCTTTTGCTTTTTGTTTAGCAAATATGCCATAGAGATCTGAAGCTTGAGAACACACTGCTCGATGGTAGCCCTGCTCCTCTTTTGAAAATCTGTGATTTTGGTTACTCTAAGGTCTGCCACTCATTCAGATCCCATTTTTGTCTTACCTACGTTTTGTCTTAATCCTCTTATCCAAAACAGATTAGCACGTTTTACTCATTCATTGGTTTGTTCTGTTTTCTGTTGTCTAGTCATCTATACTGCATTCGAGGCCTAAATCGACTGTTGGAACTCCAGCATATATAGCACCTGAAGTTCTTTCACGGAGAGAATATGATGGCAAGGTACGCTACTCATGTCTTGTTATTATCCATATAAACTTGTCATTAATACATGATAAGTTGTTAAAGTAAGTAAATAAATAACGTCATTAAGAGGAAAATATGAGGAAACAAAGTTAAAAGAGTGCTCAAATATACATGGTATAGTCGGTCTAATGCATCCTTTGTATTGTCTATAAAACTTTTTTTCTGTTATTGTACTTCGAATAAGGTTTAAGTGGACCAGTCTCTGCATATGTCCAAGCGTATGGGTTTAACTCTTAATTAGAAAGTTGTTGGGGGGATAGTCTACATGACATGAGTAGGGTGTCTATAGGTCTCTCTCTATGATCATAGTTTTAATGATTGTTATAGAGCATATAGACTGTACTTTTTGTGCTTATATGATTGTGTTTTTGTAGAATGCGGATGTGTGGTCATGTGGAGTTACTCTTTATGTGATGCTGGTTGGAGCTTACCCATTTGAAGATCCTAATGATCCTAAGAACTACAGGAAAACAATCCAAGTAACTTCACCATTCATCATTCAATTGCGTTTTATCTCTGATTAACCATTCTTATTGCTCCAGTGTTACAATTCAAATGGTATGTTGCAGCGTATAATGGCTATTCAATACAAGATTCCAGACTACGTTCACATATCTCAGGAATGCAAACACCTTCTCTCTCGCATATTCGTCACCAACCCCGCTAAGGTACCTTACTTATTCCGGTTCTTCAATATTCAATCTATGAAGATGTTGTTGTGGTTCTAATTGTCGAAAAATATCCTGAGACAGAGAATCACACTCAAGGAGATCAAGAATCATCCATGGTACTTAAAGAATTTGCCAAAGGAATTGTCAGAGACAGCTCAAGCGGTGTATTACAAGAGAGACAACACAAGCTTCTCTCTTCAAAGCATAGAAGACATAATGAAGATAGTTGGAGAAGCAAGAAAACCAGCTGCATCTTCTAGCTTGGGCTTAGGAGCTGAAGAAGATGAAGAAGAAGAAGAGGTTGAACCTGAAGTTGAAGAGGAAGAGGAAGAAGAAGATGAATATGAGAAGCATGTCAAAGAGGCACACTCTTGTCAAGAGCCTCAAGATGCTTAAAAGAAAACTGTTCTCTGCTTCTCTCATTTCATTTCAAATCCAAAGAGAGAGAGTAAACTACTTCCTAGTTCCTGCAGGTGATTTCACTTTTTGATTAGATGTCTGAAAACGTTGTCCTTTTTATCAAATTGTCCAGTAAGAAATGAACCTCGATACTTCAGAGGGTGATTTTAGTGATTATGTAAAAGAAGGGTCAATATTAACAATGATAATAAAAGTTATGTCTTTGTTTGCAAATATAAATTTTCCTAATGTTTTTGGAGCAAAACTACGTCCCGTTTTCTCACGTTTCGGGTCGTTTTTTGAATTTTTTCCCCCAACCTACTTGCCGTTTTTTTAATTCTCAGATATAGGAAGCAAACTTCATGCCGTTTGAAGGACTATTATCTTCTTCATTTCTGGACCCCTTAAAACCTGTAAAACCCTTTCGACATTTTCGACTCTTTTCTTCTTATCTTCAAAATCTCTCCGGCCACCGACGACGGGAACTTTGTTAGTTTCAGTTCAAGATATGCCCGTGAAGTTCCCTCTCGGTGTACGCTTCATCACTCATTCTATTCCTTCTACTCACCTCGCTTCCATGAATTCTGGAGCACTAATCTATTCCTTCCGCTCTGTTCCTGTTCTCTCCAAAGCATTTACTTTTCGGTTAAAGCACCTTGGATTAGTTTCCTGTGTCAATTTCTCTACCCGACCAGAGAGAACCAGACCCGAATTCGAGAGGCGGAGTCGAAATGGAGGAGAGATTCGTGCGGCTAAGAGCTTGATTGAAGACGAGGCAGAGCTTAGTGATTGGGTTAGCGATTTGAGGACTAGTTCGTTGCGTGGTAAGTTCACGAGTGATGAAGATGACTCAGGTCCAGACGTTGTTCGTAGAAATGTAGATAGGGACAATACTAGGGTTCCGAGGAGAGGAAGAGAAGGTCAATCTGATAGGTTTAGTGGTTCGAGAAGAGGTAATGATGGTGAGACTGATAGATTTGGGGGTTCGAACAGGAGAAGAACCAGTGGCGAGCCAGGTGATTCGTTTAGGACTAAACGGTTGGGTGAACGAGAAGGTGTAAGAAACGGTCGGATTCAAGGAAAGAGTAACGAGTCGTCTCTTCGTGGAAGGAGAGAGAGAAATGTTGATTCAGGGTTTAGGAGAGAGAGAAATGTTGATTCAGGGTTTAGGAAAGAGCAAGGTTTAGAAAACAAGGGTATAAGGAAACAAACAGGAGGTTTGATACAAGAAGAGGAAGAAGATAGTAGTGATGAGGATGACAAGAGAGTAGCTTTAGGAAGCATTGATGATTTGCTTAGTGAAGATACTAGTGATGAAGATGAAGATGAAGAACCTCGTATTAAGAAAGTAGCTTCGGTTAAAGCTGTAGAGGCTGATAAGCCAAGGAATGGAGAGGCTAAATCTTCAGATTCTTACTTATCTGAGACAAGGTACATTATATTTTGATTTTGAACTGTTTTAGCTGCAAATCTTTGTTTTGTGAATTTAGTTTCTTTGTGGGTGAAGATTCCTTCTTCTGTATGTAACTTACTTTTAACCATTTAGTGTTGTTTGACTGAGACTTCTCTTATTGGTAAATGATTTACAGATTTGATCAATTCCCACTGTCTTCATTATCACAAAAAGCTATCAAGGATGCAGGATTTGAGACGATGACCGTTGTGCAGGAGGCTACTCTTCCTGTCATTCTCAAAGGTGAGTTTTCTTCCTTTCTCATGAGTGCAAGGCATAAAAACATGAACACCATTGATGGCACCTCACAGGCTTTTACAGTTCACCTAACAGTAGACAGTAGATATTTCAAAGAAAACTCAGAAACTTGGGTATCATTTTTCAGGATTATTTAAAGATTCCATGACTTCCATTTTGAAGCTTGATTTGTAGTTTGATATCTCCATGTTCTGTTTCCCAGGTAAAGATGTCCTAGCCAAGGCCAAAACTGGCACTGGGAAAACCGTCGCATTTTTGGTGAGACATTTTGACCCTTTGGGTTCATGGATATAACAAGTTGGTCAGTTAGGAATGGATTGGCATTCGATTGGGATTTGTTTCTTATTGTTTATGTTTATGTGTAAAGCTTCCATCAATTGAAGCTGTTATCAAATCTCCTCCTGCAAGCCGGGATAATAGGCAACCTCCTATTGTTGTGCTTGTTGTATGCCCTACTCGGGAACTTGCTAGTCAAGCTGCTGCAGAAGCAAATACCTTGCTGAAGTACCACTCATCTGTTGGTGTTCAAGTTGTGATTGGAGGCACAAAGCTTCCTACAGAGCAAAGGCGTCTGCAAACAAATCCTTGCCAGGTAATTAGATATCAAAATGTTGCCACACCATATATAATCAATGTATATTTTGTTGAATAATCAAAATTTGAATACTCTTTAGATTCTTGTGGCTACACCTGGAAGGCTAAAAGACCATATTGAGAACACTTCTGGATTTGCCACAAGGTTAATGGGTGTGAAAGTCCTTGTGCTTGATGAAGCTGATCATCTTTTGGACATGGGTTTCCGAAGGGATATCGAGAGGATAATCGCCGCTGTTCCTAAACAGAGACAAACACTTTTATTCTCTGCTACGGTTTCTGAAGAGGTAAGTATCAGTTTTGTTGCACAAAAGACTCTCACTTTGTGTTGAAATCTTGAATTGTGTTTTCTTGGTGTCAAGGTCCGTCAAATATGCCATGTCGCTTTGAAACGGGATCATGAGTTCATCAACTGTGTTCAAGAAGGTACTGGAGAGACACATCAAAAGGTAAAAGATTGCTATTTAGGTTCATTTGAATGATAGGCCTGCTATATAATTGGATGTTTATCGGTTTCTCTCACAGGTCATACAAATGTCCATGATTGCATCATTGGATAAACATTTCTCGATTTTATATGTGCTTCTTAAAGAACACATTGCAGATAATGTGGACTACAAGGTAAAGTTGTTCCTCTAGTGCGCCATTGTGAATCACCGGTGATGTGTTTCTTGAAGTAACACGATCTCCTTGTTGCAGGTCATTATTTTCTGTACAACTGCTATGGTTACAAGATTGGTAGCTGATCTGCTTGGTCAGCTAAGCCTAAACGTCAGAGAGATCCATTCTAGAAAACCGCAAGGTTACCGAACAAGAGTTTCTGATGAGTTCCGTAAGTCCAAGAGTATTATACTGGTAACATCAGATGTATCTGCTCGTGGTGTCGATTACCCTGATGTCTCACTAGTCATACAGGTAAACCATATAGTAGTTTTCTATCATAGAGTCCAGCCACAACTTCAAATAATTGTATTTACCAAAGTTGATATGCATATGTTGGTGTTACAGATGGGATTGCCATCAGACAGGGAACAATATATACATAGACTTGGCAGAACCGGGCGTAAAGGTAAAGAAGGGGAAGGTGTTCTGTTGTTAGCACCATGGGAAGAGTACTTTCTATCTTCTGTTAAAGATTTACCCATCACCAAGTCTTCTTTACCGTCAATAGACCCTGAAGCTGTGAAAAAGGTGAGTTTGGACTTAGAATCTTTATGCAAATGCCAATGTTAGAATAGTGTCCTCAAGTAAATCGAGTTTTGACGGTGGTGGATATGATGAATTCAGGTGCAGAGAGGGCTTAGCCAAGTGGAAATGAAGAACAAGGAGGCGGCGTATCAAGCGTGGTTGGGTTACTACAAATCTCAGAAGATGATTGCAAGAGACACAACCAGATTGGTGGAGTTAGCTAATGAGTTTAGCCGCAGTATGGGACTTGACAACCCACCAGCAATACCAAAGAATGTTCTTGGCAAGATGGGTCTCAAAAATGTTCCTGGTCTTAGAACCAAGTAGATATTTTTTTTTTTTACTTGAACGAATTTTGCTTTCTATGTATTCAGTCTTTAATGCTTTGTAAGTGCATTCTTCAACACCTTCACTTTTTAAAATTATAATGAAACTCCTAACTTTTATGAGGCTCTTGTTTGTAATGGGAAGAGTACTTTCTTTCTTTTGTTAAAGACTTGCCCATAACTATGCAATCATGCATTTGCATATAATCAAATATTAACATCAAACAAAGAGATAAATGATAACATTTGTAAATTTGTATTATATAAGGTTTAGCCTAATAGATCCAGTTCTTAGAGACTATAGCCACTAACCAAAATCAGTTTAAAGATAGTAATGGATGGAACTTCTAATTTCCCCATGAAAAGAAGGTGATGATGACTGGTAACAGAAAAATCAAAACCCAACACCATCTTTCTACTCGAGCTGTAGAGTTACAACTCCACAAGGCTCTACTAAACCCTAAAGGAAACAAAAAAGAAATCGAGGCAAGGCAAAGCGAGGATGGTAAGTTTGGCTTTGGCTGCAACTGCAACTGCCAGCTTATCCTACACAGAATCGGATTCTCCTAATGTTTAGTCCTCTTTCCACTTGTTAACATATCTTGAAAAGGCACTAGCTGGATTTTCATGAAGTGGAGCTCGTACTCGAGTAGATCTCCTAACCACTGCTTCTTCCATTTCTGTGTTGTGAGCAATGTCCTTTGTCCTCTTTTGTAGTGTCGAGCTGTAAACACACAAGTCATTACCAGGTTTCAAATATATTAGACAAAAAACAGTTTAGAGTTTGATAAATCCGGCTTTACTCTACGAAATGTGCATCAAAGCAAGGAAGCCTTAATCTCACCATATTCTGTCGTAGAATTTCTCCAGCTGTATGTGTAAAGACAGTTCCCTCTCTCCTTTACGGTTAAGTGACCCCATCAATTCATCGAGCTGAATTTTAAATGAAAACACACAAATTTGAGCAAGATCTTTACAATCAATGATCAAAAAAGATTTTAGACAGTGTGGACTGTTGATACCTCTTCTTTGGAGGTATAATAGCCCCATTCTTTGGACTCAGAATCCTCAACAAATATCCTCCCATTGTTACGGAACCACCAATACCTGTTGTAATCCCTATCTTTGCCCAAAGGGTTTGTACATATGACTATTTTCTCCATCTCTCGTTCATAATATTGCCTCTGCATGTTAAAAAAAAGCTTATTAGATTTCATTGGTCTGAAAGCACACCCGTGCATATGCAAAAAAACACATAAAAATAATTATGAGAATAAGGACTCAACCCTCTGTTTGGGGCCTCTCCTTCCTTTTTCCTCTTTGCTTGCTGATTTCACCCCCTGCTTCTTAACCGAAGATCCTTTCTCCACATCTTCTTCTACTTCTTCTTCTTTTTCTTCTTCGTCGTCTTGTTCTTCTTCCTCTTCTTCTTCTTCCTCTTCCTCTTCTTCCTCCTCCTCCTCCTCCTCCTCCTCCTCCTCCTCCTCTGGTTCGATTTCTGTGTCTGTCATCTGCCTTTTGTGCTTTCTCAAATAGACATTTCCCACAAGCCTATCAATATGATAGGTAGGAACAATGATGAACTCCCAAGTGATCTCTGAAAACCAAGTATTCTGCGCAAGTGTAAATAGAATAAGCCAAACCTTTTTTCTGATGTTTCATTTTTTGTTGAAGCAACAAAACCCTTATCCATCTTGATTTTCCCTGCAGTGTTCTCTTTTCTGTTGCTGTCTTCACTGCTTTCTAGTACTTGCGGGCTAGTTTTCTTTTTCTCCAACCTGTTATTGTCCAAAGCTCCATTAGCTTCCACACCAGTTTTGACGCGTCCTTTTTCCTCTCTTATCTGTCGGGCCTCTTCCAATGCTTCTTCTCTTCTAGCAGCTCCAAGGGCGTGTCGTTGTTCAAGGAGCTCGTCAATTTCCCCCTTGAACACACTTGTTTCAGTTATTTGGTCTACTAATTCCCTTAAAATTTTCAATTTTACATTGGGGTCCAGTAGACCATAATGTCCCCGTTTGATCGTTCCAATGTCGGAGCACAAATCAGGAGAGTCGACTGATTCCAAGAAATCACATAAATACTCTGTCCATGTGATCATTGTTATCTGAAATAAGATGAAACAAGGCAATAAGCAGGCCATTAACCACAAAAGAGTACTGAAAAAGGACGAGGCTGATGACTTTAAGTTGAATGGGAACTGAATATTACTGAGCGGGGCCTATTTTATTAATCAAGGATGATTTCAATGAGATGAAGATCTGACCTTTGACTTGCGACTCCTTTTCTTTAAAGCTTTGACATTATCCCCACCTTCACTGATGAGGAACCGGAAAAGACAGGCATGCACTTCCATGATAAGAACCAAATTACTCTCCTTGTGGCAGATAGCATTTTCAAAGTCTTCAAGAGAAAATCGCCATAGATGCAGCTGCCTACCAAATGTGGAACAAAAGTCCCAGATCATAAGAAGATCCCCAACACAATCCATTGAAACACTAAAATCCCGTGAAGGAGAAGGGCGCTGAGTGATATCAGCATCTGGTGGCAATAGTAAATCTTCAATTGGATAATTGATAGGCTCTTCCTCAGACTCATTAACATCTATAAAGAGAATTACCAAAACCAACAAATCAGTAGAACTGTACAGAAAAAATAGACTTTCTTTATTCCACAAACAATCATCAGTTGATCTCATATCTCCAAGTCAACAGTATTCTCTACAAGCTCAAGAGAACATATGCGATTTATGATGTTAGCTATAAACCCGAAATGCAACTAATATCGGGAAGCAAAATTTTCCTAATACTAGGAAACATTGAATTGGAAATATATTGCAGAGCATCAATGCAAAGTTACCTATATCTGTCTCCTCCGCAACATGTCCATCATTTACTGCTCTCTTTCTTTTTCCTTTTTCCCTTCCGGTTTTATCATCCTATAGTTTCAACGATGAGATCAAACTGATTAGTACATAGACTAATTATTAGACAACGCTACAAATTATTGTATGGTGGCGTACTTAACATCTACCTGATTCCTTTGCTGAACCAATTCCCCATTCTGAAAGACATATTTGTTCTGAAGTTCCTTGGGAATCTTTCTCGTGATTCCATGTGCTTTAGCCAAATATTCATTAACTACCCACGGTATACTGTGGCATGTGGAATCCCGGATGAAAGACTTCAAAAAATTCCTACTATATGGGAACTTCTTCCAGGACAGATCCTCCCCAAACAGCACTGCTTTCTCATTTATTTCCTTATCTTTGTCAAGGAAACCTACCTCATACTGAGGTTTATTATCCCCATCTGTTAATACCTTCAAGATTCTGCATGGATGCAATTCCTCATCCCTTTTTCCATGCAACTCTGCACCAGCGAAAAAGCAATTTTGCAACTCCCTCGCTATTGTGTCAGCAAGATCTTTCAATGGAAGTGTACCTTTTCAAAATGGATGAAAAAGAGTCAGAAATAGTGCTCATAGAAGAGAGATTTATAGTAAAAAGAAATTATCTCATACAGACAAATTTAAAATGGTAAAAAGGTTGTCGTGATTTGAAAAACTAACAGAGAAAGACATGCTAAGAACAATAAAACTAAACCAGTACAGACTCATGAGGCTCATGACCATCATATGTTCGCATATTACTAGTAGGTCCCTTTCAACTATCATAACCAGTGATGTTTTCACTGAGCTGATTGATCTACTTCAAGAATGATACTATGACTAAGTTTGATCAGATTCCTTTTCAATGATTTAGTTGATGCACACGAAAGATGCAAATTTTTTAACTCCCTTCTATTGAAATTATGGCCTTGTTGGAACAATAATTTTGATAGTCGTAATCGCTGCCAGTCAGTACCACCCTATGATATCATAGAGGCACATTTAC
Organism: Iberis pinnata; assembly: GCA_900406425.1. Taxonomy (NCBI): domain Eukaryota; kingdom Viridiplantae; phylum Streptophyta; class Magnoliopsida; order Brassicales; family Brassicaceae; genus Iberis; species Iberis pinnata. The sequence goes on along the minus strand of OVBE01006457.1, from coordinate 2,157 downwards.
TCTAAAGGTTTGGAATTGAAGTGATAGTCCTCTGAGCTGCCTAAGGTTCCAGGGTACGACAATATGGACAATTCATACTGCCACTGTCAAAGTACACTGTAATTTGCATATTATTAAACAAGACAAGACTCTGACACAATTGTATCTAGGAAGGGGCTAAGAACTTACTGAATTGGATGATACGTAAAGCTGGTGCTACTAGCTCTCGGGCCAGAGTTTGAACCTTTTTGCTTGCCTGTTTTTCTGACTCTAATGCCTCCTCGTAGGTCAAGCTAGTTTTACCAGTAGATTTACATGTCCAAACTCGCTTGCGATACAGATTTATCCGCTTCAAGTACAATCTATTTTATGTTAAGCAGACAATTAATTGTGAGACAACTTATGCAATAATAAACAAGAACAACCTAGCATTTGAAGGATAATACGAAAAAAGATTGTTCCGAAACGAAACAGCATTGCAATTTTTAAGCTTATTTATTTTCCCTGACTGCACACTACAGGTATAACATAGGTTAAAAAGTAGTCTCTTTTTTTCAATTTCATAAACCGTTACAGTTATAGAAGAAGGATACTGATAATCTCGAAAAATCTCCTTTGTGAGACGAATTTGATACACAAGTTCATGTGGTTGCAAGTCTTTTGGGGGCTCCAGTGGTTTATGTGTCTTCTTTTTTAGCAGAGGCATCCTCTAAATGGCAAGACAGACCTAATGTATATAAAAAATATCCATAACCTTGAATGTCTGTCTATATGTCATTATCATAAATTCACATTTTGTGCAATCGTAGTTAAAAAAACATCAAGAAAGTGTAGCAACAAAATGGGCACAACAGATAATCCAAATGCAGTTAAGGAGAGACTAATGTCAAGTAGACTTTGCAAAGAGCTAATCAAGTACACGTTTGTTTGGCAAGAGCAAAAAACCTAGAGCTGATTCTAATTTCAACGTCCGATTCCACAAAGCTCATAGAGAAGCAAGTGGGACTTGTAAGATCATGTGAAAGAAAAAAGCCCCAAGAAAAAATGTATTTGAGAACACTAAAGTAGAAATCAAAATAGCACCAAACCCTAGAACTATCGCATCCTTATCGAGTTGATGTCAAACCATGGGGAAATTTTACCGATTACTACCACTTCAGAGCAATAATCAAACAACCAGAGAACAAAAACGAAACCGACGAATCAAACCCATACTAATATCTAAAAAATAAACCACAATCATGCAACACTTTCAGAGAATCTCGAAAACTATCTAGAACGCGAAACCGACAACACAATACACAAAACAAACCAAAATATAAAAGAAAACCATACCAAAATGCAACAAGGAAGAAACCTACACATCAATCCAACAAAAGCAAAACGTAAGCCAACGCAAAATTCACAATGAGAAAAGCAAAATCGCAAAAGAGGATCGATATTCCCGCCAGAAGAGGAACAAACAAACACCGAAAAGAAGATAATACGAATCTTACAATAGAATGTATAAGAATCGTAATGCGCAACGTCGAGAGAAGAGAAGTGTCTCTCTAAGAACAAATACACTTGGTGAGATCTCGCGCTCTCTCTCTCTCTCTAGCTCTCTCGCTTCTCGCTCTCAGCTGTTTGGTCGTCGTCCTTCCTTATGGGAAAGACGAAAGCTTAATATGAAGTCTCGTTTCGTTTTTATAATATGCATTGTTTTATTTCGGTGCCAATTTAGCCCCACGAGTTATTTTATTTTCATTTACAAACCCAGCCCATTACATGGACCTAATTGGGCCTTAAAGGCCTAAATGATAGTATCATCCTTATTGTTGATGACTTCTACTTCAAACTAGATTTCATTTAGTTGACAAGAAAAAACTAGATATTGTTAAAGAAAATGTGATGATCCATCACCATATTTGGCACTAATCTAGTTTCTTATATTGACACATGTCAATTTGGTGGATTACACAAAATACTTGATGTCCAAGTAACTTCACTCTTAAGTTTTCTTATAGTATAAATATACCTCTTTACCTCTTGTAATAACAACACACACATCAATAATACTCTCACTCTCTTGTTTACACATATACACACATATTACTCTATTTCTCTCATTTATAAGATAATATATATAATAATAATTATTATATTATATACAACACGTTATCAGCACGAGCGTTTCTA